>QZGG01002508.1:0-36495 GCA_006409495.1 Sedum album
GCCGGAGAATACGGGCGTCTCGACATGTTATCATTCTCTACACCGATCCACGACCTTCGATTTCGTTGGAGGGAAAATCGCAGATGGCGAGGGTATTTTGGACATTTTGCTTTCGTCTGCCATTTTTGTCCTTTGTCTAAACGGTTCACGTTTTACGAACTACGGAGTATAATTAATTTGGTTTTTTTCGTTTTCATTTAAAAATGGCTTGTTTTGTGAGCCTATTTGTTCATTCCAAAATATCGGTAATTTATAAAATCATTTTAAATATAGAATTACTTTTATTTAATTTTATTTAAAGAATAAGAGCTAAATATAATTTGAATTAAAAGTGAATTTTTTAAAACAAAAGTTGATGGATGATTTTGTTTAAATTAATTTATCGTACGAGGATTTTCGAGAAAAAACCAAACAATAATTTAGCGGTCAGTGTTGAAATTGATTTTAGTTGAATTAGAATGAATAAACAAAAATCATGTAGATGAATTATCTATAACTTACTCGCACAAATTGATTTGTTTTTCTTAAGGTTAACTTTTAAAGTAACATACTTTTTGTGAGACGGAAGGACATCATCTTAATCGTTGATTTGATTAATCTAGCGGTTGAGATTGAAAATTTGCTTCTAAAATTTGATTAATCGAACCCATTCCGTTTTTCTTAAAAATTTGCTTCTAAAATCAATTTTGCGAGAAATTAACTAATCACTTACTTTGTTTATTTTGGTTAAGATAAACAGTTAGGTTAAAAATTATTTTAATTAAAATTAGAATGAACTATCACAAAATGTAAACCATTCAAGTTATTAATGGTTGAGCTAATTTTTTTGGAAGGGGAAACCCGAGTTGTTATTCTTTGAGTGCGCAATGACTAAACATATGGTTGAACGTAATAGCATACAAACCACGTCAAATGGGTGTGATCACACCATCACATTATGACAGGCTCGATCGAATTAAGGAATTTCTCATTAGAGTGTTTAGTAGGGTATCGAACTCAGGACCTTGTTTGTTCATGTCTAATGTTTTGGGTGATGCACAACCGGTCTGGTCCGATGGACCGTAAATTTTTGAAAATGAGGACCGTAGACCGGACTGTAGACCGAACCATATCGGATTGATACGGACCGGTCTAATTACGATCAGGTCTAAGTTTGGACCGCAAACTTGTAATTAATTTTAAATTACAAAAATTGATTTTACAAATATAAATAATCTTTTTTTAACTTTATAAAAATCTTCTTCAATTTTTAAAATATTTTTGGTTGCAATTATGTTTACTTTACTAAATTTGATTGATAATATTCCTTTTTAAATGATATTTCAAATATTTTATAATTTTATATTCAATTAATTTTTAGGGATTATTGCCGAAAACCACCCCTTATAAGGCGTAATTGCCGAAAACCACCCCTTATACATTTTATTGCCGAAAACCACCCTTTATTCGTTTCTTTTTTGTTGACCGACACATTTCAACGAAAAACGTTCAATTAGTGTTAAATCTCCGTTAGATGGATTAATTAGGCATTAATTAGGTTAATTAATTAGGTTAATTAATTAGGCCTATAAGGGGTGGTGTTCGGCAATTACGGCCTATAAGAGGTGGTTTTCGGCAATCTCCGACGGGTGGTTTAACCTAGTTGTTTGATGCACAATTATTTGCATATCGATTGAAATATATTACTATATTCTATATTAGACTCTTTGTGCAACAATTACTATATTCGATTGAAGTAAAGTAAATATGAAAGAAGTTAGGGGTAAAATGAGACTCTTTGTGCTTTATATATACGATAGATGGATATATATATATAGAGGTTGTATCATGTGGATCCTCTCAATTTGGTGGACTCGTGGATCCCCTCTTGCATCCGTTGATTGCATTTTTTGGATGCATCAGATTGCGCCACGTATGTGCATTTGTCATGTGCACATCACGTGTGCACATGACAAATGTACACGTGCAAGTCACATGCTTCATTAATGCGTTGGCACAATCTGGTGCGTCCAAAAAATGCAATCAACTGGTGCAAGAGGGGATCCACGAGTCCACCAAATTGAGAGGATCCACATGATACTTTCCCTATATATATATGATGGAAAGAGATCAAGGAGGACATCCATTTATACGTAGGACAGTAGGACATCATCTCAACCATTTATTTCTAATAATCTAATAATTGAATTGGTCGATTAGATAGACAGACGGAGTAATACAAAAGTGTGAAATATTGTATAAAATAAAAAAAGGGTCAGAGAATTTAGAGATACGGGTGGTTTTTGGCAATTACGGCCTATAAGAGGTGGTTTTCGGCAATTATCCCTGTTGAGATTTGGGGTTGAATTAATTGAATTTTATTAACTAATTAATTGAATTAACCTAATTAATTAACCTAATTAATGCCTAATTAATCCATCTAACGGAGATTTAACACTAATTGAACGTTTTTCGTTGAAATGTGTCGGTCAACAAAAAAGAAACGAATAAAGGGTGGTTTTCGGCAATAAAATGTATAAGGGGTGGTTTTCGGCAATTACGCCCTATAAGGGGTGGTTTTCGGCAATAATCCCTAATTTTTATTACGGTTCGGACCAGACCGTACAGAATTTAGACCGGAATCAAACCGTAAATTTATGATCGATCCGGTTCGGATATGATCCGATCTAATTTTGTGCATTTCTACTTTTATTCACATCCAATTACCCACCCACTCAGAACTCCATCTTCTCTCTAGAATCCATCGATTTTAGAGGGCTACTTGCATCTTTTGCTTTACTGCATGTTCTATTTTAGCCTTTTTGGATTATGTGGTCTTGTCATTTTCCTTTTTCAATTGAAGTTAATCATTGTTAGCTTTTTCGTACACGCCAATTTCTGCCTTTTTGGGGGTCCGGGTGCTTTTCTGAAAGAGTTCATTGAACCTAGGGATGTCCATCGGGCCCGAAAGCCCTAAAGTCCTAAAAAAGCCCTAAGGCCCGGCCCGGCCCGATCCAAGCCCGGCCCGGCCCGCACCCAAGGCCGAAAAAAGCCCGAGCCCGGAAGCTCCGGGCTGGGCTAGGGCTTGAATTCCGAAGCCCTAAAAGCCCGAAAAGCCCGAAAAGCCCGGCCCGATGTCAGGCCGAAAAAATCCGATCAAAAAAAATAAATTTTAAATAAGTATATTATTTTCAAATTTAATGTATATGATATTTATATCGTTTATATAACATTAAGAGAATGTACAACGATATACAAACATTTTATATCTATTCTAAACGTATATAAAATTATTTAAGTTCATTATATTACATTTAAATTCAAAATATATACTATTCGTTCAACATATTATTTAAAACTAATGTTATAAAAATAATTATAATTAAATTGGTTTAAATTATGTGTTTCGAATTAATTAAAATTAAAATTTGAATTAAAATTTGAAATTAGGTCCGGTCACACCCGATCAAATCCGGTCAAACCCGGTCAAAGCCCGGTCAAAGCCCGAAAGTCAAAGGGCCTTAAAAAGCCCGTGGGCTTGACGATTTTAACGAGGCCCGGCCCGGCCCGAAATTTTTAAAAGCCCCGATTATTTAGAACTAGGCCGGGCTCGGGCCTTGCGATTTAGGGCTTGGGCCGGCCCGGCCCGGCCCATTGGACATCTCTAATTGAACCTTTGCTCTACTCGAGTATCTACTTTTACGTCTCTATCATTGTTTTATTTTAAAGGAGTTGAGGGTGTGTTCTACTTTGAATCTATGCTTCACCATCACCAGAGTACTGAAATGGCAGTGGAACAGCTTGCGGAGGCTTTGCATGGGGAGCATTTTGCTGATCTTCCAGATGACGTATGGAATGAGTTGGATGTTGCTAGTGAGAATTCCATATTGGTTAGGCTCAGCAGTGGTAAGAACTTTAGTAAGGAGGCTTTGGTAAAATTTCTTAACCGTGCATGGAGGGTTAGTGGGACGCTAACAATGATGGATGTTGCTGGGGATGCATTGAAAGTGAGCTTTTCACAGGCTTATGACCTCAACAAGGTCGTGCATGGAGGCCCATGGCTTTTTCAAGGATGGTTGTTACTTTTGGACAAGTGTGAAGGGGACTTGGTTCCTGCTGACCTGAAGGAGGCGACTTCCCCTTTATGGGTCCAACTGCATAACATCCCTACTGGGATGATGGAGAAAAAATATTTGGAAATGGTTATTCATTTTCCCACAGTCCTGGAAGTTCAGTCGTCTGCGTCTCCTTCAACGTATGGTGTTGAACGGAAGCGTTATGTGCGGGTTAAATTGCTTTTTAATGTTAATGACCCACTGATCACGAAGTTCTACATTCGTCGGCGCATGCGAGATCCATTGCAGATTGATATTAAATATGAACGCCTGCCAAATATTTGTACCAACTGTCGTTTAGTTACTCATTTGCTGATTGACTGCCCAGTGGAAAGTAAGAAGGACAATTTAAGCAGTTGCATGCCTCAAATAAATGCTGGAGTGGGTTTTGTACAAGATGTTAATCACCATGTTGCTCCATTTAATGCTGATGAGGTTAGGGGCTCCGAACAGTTGGTTCCGAGAGAACATTCGCACTCTGAAGCTGTGCCTGGACAGAATGTTGGTCGGTCACAAGAGGTGGTTGGTAATGACATCATCAATGGCAACAACACAACACTTGGTGATTTTGAGATTCATCAAATCCTGGGTAATCATTCCTTTGAACCTAATCATGACAATGTTGCAGTGATGGATAATGAGGAGATCCACGTGGCAAACATGCATGCTTTGGCGTCTGATACAGCTATTAATTTGGTTACTGATACAAGTAACCAACATGCTTTTAATTTTGGGCTAGGTTCAGTTGATGTGTTGGCCCAGAATAACTTTAGGATGTTGGGCCATACTTTTGTTTCCAAAGATGATGGTTACCGGTCAGCAATTAGGTCAAATGTGGCAATTAAAAAAAGAAAACTTTGCTGGAATCAAACTTTGGAGACCGAACAACATCTGCAGGACAATCGGGTTGGAACGGAGCTACTGCAATCTGTGGGTTTTGAGGAGGCAGCAAAATATCTCACTCAGGAGTTGGATGACTGGGGTTTTCATCTGGCTTACAGGACTCATCAAGTTGAGAATGACGTTTTTCCAGATTTTGCAGCTGGTAATCAGATTCAACATGAGACTATTCAACAAACACTTCGGAGAGCCGTCCCGGGTATTCAGATTAGAGAGAATATTGGTGGTGCTCACAATTATCAGGAGGAGTCTAGCTCCTCGTCCTCTTCTAATCCTTATTTTGGGAAAAGTAAGAATCTTAGGTTGTTCTATGGACAACCGAGCAGACGGGAGGGAGATTCAGAGGCATGTAGTGACAATTTGAACAAGTTATCGGCAGAGGCTGGTGTCCAGCCCTGCCGCTCGCCATGAATATTGTCTGTTGGAACTGTCCGCGGTCTGGGGAATCCGCAGGCAGTTCGTAGTCTGGCAGACGTCTTATCGTCCTGCAACCCCAAGTGGTTGGTCTTTTGGAGACGAAGATCAATCATGTTAAAGCTGAAGGTCTTCGTTGTAGGTTTAACTTTAAAGGTTGTTTTGCTGTTGATTGTAAAGGAAGGTCAGGAGGGATTATTTTATTCTGGAAAGAAGGTATGGATCTCACCGTTGTTAATTATTCAAACTATCATATCAGCTGTGAGATTGATACTGGTGTTGACTATAAATTTCAGTTATCTATTTTTTATGGTCACCCTATGACTCAGAAGCGTTGTTTTAGTTGGGATTTGTTACGTCGTATGAGTCACCTCACCTCTTTTTCGTGGATTGTGATGGGTGATTTTAATGAAGTATTAAGGCAGTCTGAAGTCAGTAGATGCTCTGTTCGTCGGCTCAATCAAATTAGAGTATTTCAAGAGGTGGTTAGCTCGTGTGGTTTGTCTGACATGGGATTTTCAGGGTATCAATTTACCTACTCTAATAGGCGGAAGGGTTTTATGGAGTTCAGAGCTCGTCTGGATCGAGTTTTGGGTAATGGGGCAGTTCAGAGAAAGATTTTCAGAAGCTAAGGTCAGTCATAAATTTGCATATACATCAGACCATGTTCCAATTATGTTGACGTTTCATAAAGCTAATTTAAAAAAGGAGTACCATTTCCGATTTGAAGGAGCTTGGCTTCGTGAGCGTGAATTTAATTCTTTTATTAATTCTGCTTGGGTTGCTTTGAATCATAGAACAGATTCTCCAACATAGTGGATAATCTAATGAATCTTGGAGCCAAGTTGAATGCTTGGCATAAAGACAAATTTGGATCTGTTAGAAAACATATTTTGCAATGTAAGCAGAGAATTGAGTGGTGTAGAATGCAAAGACGGACTGATGACATTCTGCAGGAGAGACAGCTAGTTAGTGATCTTGATGAGTGGAAATTTAGAGAAGAAATCTTCTGGAGGCAGAGATCCTGTGTGAGCTGGATGTTGGAGGGGGATAGAAATACTAAATTTTTCCACTCAGCGGCAACAAGAAGAATGAAGTCAAATATGATCCAAAAACTGATGAATGATAATGGTGAGTTTCTTTCTGATCAGGCGGATCTTGAATTCACTGCTGTATCTTATTTTCAGAATCTGTTTGATTCTCAGTTGAACCCTTGGAAAGCCCCTGGAATTGACGGTTTTTCATCAGTTTTCTTCCAGAAGTTTTGGAATTTGACTAACGCTGAGGTCATTTCTACTGCCCTTAACTTTTTGAATAATGGTGTCTGGGATAAGAGACTTAATGAAACAGTCATTGTTTTGATTCCTAAAACAAAACATGCTTATACAATGCAGGAATTTAGACCCATCAGCTTGTGTAGCGTCATCTCGAAGATTGTTTCTAAAGTGATGGTTAACCGATTGCAAGGTATCCTTCCAGACATTATCTCTCCTGAACAGTCTGCGTTTTTTAAAAATAGATTGATTACAGATAATTTTTTGATTGCGCATGAACTGACTCATTATATCAAAAATTCTTCATCAAAGAAAACTGGCTCTGCTTACTTAAAACTTGACATGTCTAAAGCCTATGATAGAATGGAGTGGAAGTTCATTGATAATATTTTGAGGAAAATGGGCTTTAGTGAGCGGTGGATAAGCAGGGTTATGACGTTCATTGGATCTGTGTCTTATAAAATTCGAATCAATGGAAACCTGTCTAATACGATTAGGCCTAAACGAGGATTGAGACGGGGTGACCCTATTTCTCATCATATATTCATCTTATGCGCTGATTGGATTACTCATAATTTAAGATGTTTAGTGCGGAGTAAGCTTATTAAAGGAGTGCAGATTTGTAGGGGTGCCCCTGTTTTCTCACATCTTTTGTTTGCTGATGACAGTATCTTCTTCTTTAAAGTTGACGAGCAAGCGCCTAATCATATTCAGAACATGTTGACAAGGTATGAGCTTTATTCGGGACAAAAAATAAATTTTGAAAAGTCAGACATTGTGTTTAGTAGAAGCTGTCCTATTCACCTCATCAACCATACTCTTAATGTGCTGAAAGTGAGGGTTGGTAATGGCGTTATCAAATATTTGGGGTTTCCGTTGAGTATCGTTAGGAGTAGATCTTCTGCTTTTATGAACTTGGCTGATAGAGTTTGGAGTAAATGTAATAACTGGCCTGTTAATAAACTCTCTATAGGTGGTCGAGAGGTTCTCATTAAATCAGTGTTAGCAGCGATTCCCCAATATATTATGTCATGTTACTTGTTGCCCGATAAAGTCATTAAATGCATTATGACGCATATCAAGAATTTTTGGTGGGGTAAATCAGGAACGGCTAAGAAAGTCCATTGGGTAAAAAAAGATGTCCTTTACATGGAGAAAGAGTTAGGAGGTTTGAATATGAGGGACATGAAGTTGGCTAATTATGCGTTCATCACTAAACAAATTTCTAGGCTACTGTCAAACCCTGATTCTGATGTTGCTAGAATGTTTAAAGCGAAATATTTCAGAAATTCAGATCTATTTTCAGCCCGGATTGGTTATAGACCTTCTCCGGTTTGGAGAGGATTCTTGAAAGTAGCAGCGCTTATTAAGGAAGGTTTTGTGATGGATGCAGGTTCGGCTCAACTTCGCTGGAAGGATTCGTCTGATGGTGCTGCATCGGTTAAATCTACATATGAGTTGCTTCGTAACCGGGTAAGCAGTTATGGGATCGATGCCGTAAGTAGCTCTAGCCAAAATGTGGTACGGCAGTTTTGGAGACAGTTTTGGAAATTAAACCTTCCAGCGAAAATTAAGTTGTTTGGGTGGAGATTATAACATAATGGCTTACCTTTGGGTTGTGAGCTGATAAGAAGAAACATTGACATAGACCCTGCTTGTAAAATCTGTGGGTATGGACTAGAGGATTTTCATCATTTATTCCTTGGTTGTTGGTGGTCATTAGCAGTTTGGGATAAGATGAATGTAGATACTTCTTAGCTGTCCCAAAAATTTGTGTGTGCTGCGGATTGGCTATTTGCTTGGAAGTGTCAACCGAGTTCTGAATCGTTTGCTAAAATAATCACAACAGCCTGGTTTATTTGGTACAATCATAACAGAGTTTGGCATGACAAAAATATGTTGGATCCTACTGCTGCCTTGTTCAAAATCACCAATGTGCTTAAAATGTTTACCAAGTCTAATGTCATGTCTTTATTTTCAGAATCCCATCAGGCTGCCTCTTTGGTTTGGTCTCCCCCTGTTGTTGGTTGCTTTAAAATTAATGTGGATGTTGCGTTTTGCTCTGCTTCCAGTGCTGGAGGTGTGGCTTCTGTTGCCAGGGACTCGAGTGGTTTTGTTATTGCTGTTCACATGAAGTCTCTTTTGGAAGTTACAGATCCGTTTAATGCTGAAGGTGCTGCTGTTCAACTTGGATTGGAAATGGCCAGAGAGCTGGATCTCAGAGGTGTGCTTTTTGTTGAAACGGACAGTGTGTCTGTTGTTGACTGCTTGTTGTATGGAACTTCTGTTCAGAAGGTTCAAGGTGAATGGTTTTCCAATTGTCTGGATATGTTGTCTAAAAACAAGAACTTTCACTTGATTGCTATTCGTCGAGAGGCAAATGCTACTGCAGATGAGTTGGCTTTCATGTAGGTTTTGGATTTCCATACGTTCAGTTTTGAATCGATTGAGGAGGGGAGTTCAAACCGTGAAAGCACCAATGATACAAACTTGATTGTTCGTATCAGACAAGTAAGGGACTAGTGAAGGTGATGAGAAATCAGAGGACGAAGGGGATGAGAACAAGATGAATCGGGGAAGAGGCAGAGAAGTTGGGATGATAGTATTTAGGGTTTCATTCATTGCTTATTTCCATTCTAGACTTAGACTCTTATATAAAGTCTTACAAGAAACTATCTTTCTAAAATGACTCTCAAAATACTATTTATTGTAATAAAGTCCTCCAAATTAGCACACGTCCAATTGAATCTTCATTAATGCTCGTAACACTCTACCCTTAATCAACCAATTGGCCTAATTAAGAGTCTATGAGATAACATCAATGATCGGCAACCCACATGAAATTTGCAATTATAAAGTACTCGAAGCAACGAGCGCCGACAGTAAAAAGAATGGAATGTTTGCCCTCGATAGTTTTTTTTTTTGATGATACTACAATATTATCTCGATGTGGAATCGATTGAAATCTAAAATGAAACGTAACGGCAAAAATAAAGGAGGGTTTTGAGAGTTGATTAGATTTCAATGATTAAAATTAAAGGTACTTATTAATAAAATGTATTAATAAAATTATAAAATATAGGTAATTATATTTGATAATTTTTTCTTTTAAATATCACTTTCATTAAATTATTAATAATTAATGAACGGGATTACAAACTGTTATTCATAGTCTTAACCTTTTTCTATGGAATCAGATTCATTGTAGAAATAATGTTTGATGTGAGTTTTTTTTCGATAGGTGGTACATGTAGTACAAGAATATTTGTTAGCACATCTAGCTAATACATCAAGTACATTATCTTCAATCTAAGCACAGCCTTCTTCAAAGGATCCCTCCACAAAGACTTGTACACGTCTTCCATACAATTCTGACATAACTCCATTGCATCTATTGCAACTTCATACATACACAGCTTCCACGCCCAACACGGGAAGAAATGAAGAGCCTCCACACTCATGGCGAGAGGGAATAACAAACTCCAACAAATGGAGAATAAATGGTGAGGCCAGCGATTGAACCCTGGACCTGAGGATTCTTTGTCAGACTCCCCACCATCAGGCTACCACCCCTGAGTTTAAACTATGTAGTTTTGATAAATAATTCACATATAATTTACATCTTTTTTTGATAAAAAAATATCAAAATGATGTCGTTCTGATACTCGCTACACGGGATGCGGATCCTTATTCAATGATGTTAAAAATAAATAATTTAACCAACCTTAATAGATCCCGATAAAATATTATTCAAATTAGATGATAAATAATAGAGAAAATTACAAAAACATGTCTCGGACTACCACACAATTTCAAATTAAGGACCGGATTATCTTAATTTTCAATTCACTAATTTTGAACTAAATTGCATCACACCGTTAAACCTAGCGACGTTAAATATAATTCCATACTCAATTAAAATCTGAATTCATACTAAATTGCAAATTCTTAATTTTGGCTAGTTCTTAATTGAGTATGCAATTTAATCCAAAATTAGTGAATTGAAAATTAAGATAGTACTATCCTCAATTAAAAATTATGTGATAGTTCAATACATATTTTTGTAATTTTCCCTAGATAATATACAAAATTGGCAAATTGCAACTCAATATCTCCACGTTTGCATTGCGTTTATCAGATGATGATATTAATTTACAAGTAAACGTCGACAGCGAAGAATCCATCTCACTTTTCCTCCTCCGCCCTCAGAGATTCCATTTCACGTTATTAACGACACACACGTTAATAACCAAACCCTAATCGAAAAAGCTCCTAACTTGACCCATCTAATCATCTGGGACTCTATAATTGATTCCAAAAAGGTGTCTTTTTTGGGTAAGCGGAATCTGGAGGTGGACTTTTTGTTATGGAAGGTACAGCTGGCAGCAGCTGCATATCGGTTGTGAAATCGTGTGGTCAGTCTATTCAGAAGAAGGATCGGATGATGGTGAGGAGGAGTGCGATACAGACGGTGGTTGAGAGAGCTATTGATTCGCTGAGCGAGGATCCTTGTGTCGATGAGGACGTTGATGTGGAAAAGGGAGAAGGGTCTTCGTCAGATTGTGGTGATGAAGAGGCTGATGAGGTTTGTTTTTGTGCCAATTGGATGAAATTCATTGGGATTTAGTTTGGTTGGTTTGATTGAAATTTGTATGCTTTGTTGAGTTTGGATTTTTTTTGTTTTGTATTTTGTAGAGTTTTTTTACGATTATGCTGATGAGCTCGAGCTAATATTTAAGTTACTAGAAGTAGGTGTTCAGCAAGTTATTGTGTGTGTTTGTGTTTTAAGCTGGCCTTTTGAGCACGTTGGATTGTGGCCAGAGGATTTCGAAGTTCTGTTTCCTATGTGAATTTGATGAATTGAAGGGTATGAATTATCATAGTTGTGAAACTGACTGGATTCATTCTGTGGGGTTGAATTTGTATGCAGCTTTGTGATCTCATCAAGTCAAGAGTCGAATGCCCTGACTTCCTTGAGAAGTTGGAAACTGCTCAAATGTCGGTATCACAACATCAACATGTAGCTGTAGTAGGTAAGCGTTGCATTATTGTTTTCCTTCGATATAATTGTTGTGACAGCTCTCATTATAACAAGGTTTTCGTTTAACTTTAGATTCATATGATTGTGGCTGTATAGAAAACTCCTCTCTATAAATCTACCGATGTTTGGTTCTTACAAAAGTTGTTTAATTGATCATGAAAGCAGATGAATCTGGCTCGTGGGACATGGTTAGTAAAAAAGATCTATGGGATGTTGATGTTGAGAATCCCAATCTTGACGAGTATGTTCTAGTGGGACAAGAAGATATTGTGGAGGGTATTGCTTGCTTCATGGCAGCATATTTGTTGTCTATCAAAGAGGCAAAGGTGATTTTATTTCAATGATGATCTTATTTTTGGAACTTATGTTTTAATGACAACCATCCACCTGAATGTGGTTTATTGTCTGTCAAAGAGGCAGCATATTTTTATTAATGTTTAGGCCTTTCGGAAGATTATTTAATGACAACCATCCACCTGAATGTGGTTTATTATATTTTGGTACGATAAATATGAAAAAGTGACATTTTTTCATTGTCCCTGAATATAAGAATGGGACGCATAAATAAGGGTGAGATTAGTATGTTACTTGTTACAATTTATTAGCTGGGATCTTAACATGAGCCCACAGTTCACTGTTGTTGTGATTTGAGATTTGACAAATATACGAAATACAATATTCTAAATATTTTAGAGTTAAGGAGTTAGTACCGAGTAAAGAAGGCATGCGATTTAACATTTGCGAGCCATTGTGATTTTTCTCGTGGGTTTACATGATGTCAATGCACATCAGTTTCATTTTGTAGGGATGTGTGTCCAATCTATTTGAGAATTGAGACTAATCTTCTTCTTTTTTCATTCTCTTTTGCAGGATATAACTCCTAATCAGCTCCAAGAGGGTATGGTCTTGACTCTTGACATTTTTGACTGTTTTTATTTCCCTAAATATTGTAAATTCCTTTATTGAAAAAGATCATTGTGCATGCGTGAAGTAGGCAGCCTATGAGTTAGGTGAATTAATGGCCACTTGTTTCTAAATATGCAGCTTTGAGCAAGACATTCTCAGTGAAGAAGAAAAAAGGAAAACTTCGGAAGGCATGGGACGGAGGCAAAGTTATATATGATGTTGCGTCTTGGGGAGCAACAGCTGTAGGGTATGTCTTAGAGCTGGTTTTAATTATTTAGTTCCTTGTTCGAGACTCCTTTGTGAAAATACACTTGTTTACCCAATCTAACATGACATTTGTGATTTGCTCATTACAGAATATACCAGAATCCTGTAATATTTAAGGTTGCTGCCGCTGCATTCTGGACATCAGTTCACATCATTTCAAAGCTCCGCTGACTTATGGGTGTGGAAATAAGTTCTCTTGTACATATGGGCGTGCAAAATGTGTGATGTGCTGTTGGCATTCTTTCAGTTAAATGTAGCCATGTAAATATTTCGCCAAATGCATTTCCTTGCGCACCGCACCTTTTTTTCGCCAACTTGTTCACCTGATAATTTTTCAACAGTGTTTTTTATAAAAGAAGACTACACATTAGAAATCTTTCGTGCAGAAAAGCGTTACATCCGATTTTTACACTGTGACTTAGGAGTCTGTTGTTATTACATTTATGAAGAATTTCTTATAATCCGACTAAAGAAATTAGTCCGATGTTGGTGATTTTCTTCTAAACAAATTATCAATGGTAAAGACTCTTTGTAGCTAACAGTAATGAGAATGTATCAGGCAAAAAGGAGATTTAGGTTACAAATTATATCAGATCCATCAATTCAAATGATTTAATGACGGAGATTTTTGGTTAATTTGTAAATAAAAAACTTAAAAATCGAAGAAAAATAATAGAAAAATTCAAAATAAGGGCATTTTCGGTACATAAAAATAAAATTATGGTAATTGAATATTAACAGTTATAATCCGATGTATTCAATCCATATTTTATAGTAACTGAATATTGAAGATTTTAAAAAAAAATTACGGTTTTGAAAATTAGAGATAAACATGGTTCAGGATTATAAGATGAATCGTGTATCAGTTAAAGCATGTTTCTTGGATGTTAACTTAATGTTTCATATTTTTGAACTCATCAACCATGATTTTTTTTTAAATTTGAAAACGGGTAAAATAACAAAACTTTAGAAAATCCAAGACTCATCTTTTCATATTACACGATTCGTGAATCATGTAATTCAAAATATGAACCATAAATAATTTTGAAAACTGTTAAATGAATAAAAATTGTCAATATTCAGTTGAAATAAAAAAATTGAATTATATCAGATTATAATTTCCAATATTTTAAAAGTCAGGTGACTTATTTACCTTTTGGGCATTAAAAATACTAGTATTTTGTTAGTGAACAATATAGTTAATATAATTTAATTTAACTATATTTTAATCAAGTAAAAGATGAGTCATTGTTATAACCTAATGAAAATAATTACATATGAGTACATGAAATAAAAGATAACTTCTTTGAGACAAAAGATAACTTCAAAAATAACTAGTAATAGGAGGCTTTGGCCTTCTTTGAGACAAAAGATAACTTTCGCCTCAAAATAGAAAAAGCTGCCGGAAACCATAATGTAATATAGTAATTATGAAATTAATTAGGAGTATTTTAGGAAACCATAATGTGGCTTCAAAAATAACTAGTAATAGGAGGCTTTGGCCTTTGTGCTTTATATGTAGTAGATATATATTTAAATCAAGAGAATGGATCAAATAAAAAGTGCTAGATTGGTTATAAAATGCAAACAAATCTAAACCACCCATTAGATTTCAATCAACTGTTATAATTAAAGAATATTAATTAATACAAAAAATTACAAAAGGGCAATAATGGAAATACACGCATAACATATTTTTCAAATATTCTCATTAATAACAATCCCTTATTTTAAGGGATTGAATAACCGACTTTCAATTTTTTAAATTCAAACTCATTAATATCCACCCATTAAATTCAGACTCATTTTTTAGTAGCAATCCCTTTTTTATGGATGTGCGGCATAAAACAGATGTGGAGGATTTGGAGTCATGTTTCACTTATATGTTTGGGTATGATGAGTGATCTTTTGCATAGTGTGGTAAAAAGAGTTTGTGTTTCTTTAAAGAGGCTGCACTTCACTTGTTCTAGCTGTCACATGAGTTTATGTCACATGAACACAGTACAACAAATCATGAATCATAGTGTAGCAATTCACGAATCATATCAACAATTCATGAATCATAGTATAGCAATTCACGAATCATATCAACAATTCATGAATCATAGTGTAGCAATTCATGAATCATAGTGTAGCATCCTGATAGGACACGATTCAATAATTAATATAGTACCAAACCATGAATTGTTTCTGATCAAATCGTGTCACATGAGTTTATGTCACATGAAACACAATACAACAAATCATGAATCATAGTATAGCAATTCACGAATCATATCAACAATTCATGAATCATGAGGTGTCAATTCGTGAATCTTAATAACGTGAAATAATTTTAACAACATCCACACACTCCTATAAATACCCTTAATCACTTCATTAACAACTGTCATCTCTCATCTCTCCAAATCTTCTTCTCCGACTTAACAAGCGGGTTTGCAGAGCAGAGGTGTATATTTGAAGTTGGAAAAAGTGGGATGACGAGTGCATGATGATCTGAATCGAATCTGCAGTTCGAAAACCAATCACGGCAAATCTGTCGGACGTAAAAGAATGTCGGACGTAATAGAATGTTCGGACGTCAGTTTCGCTTTCTTACACTGTGTGTTTTCCAAATTGGGTATTTTCTGAAGAAGAATTTGGATTTGAAGGACTGGAGTCGCAGATAAGAAACCCTAATTTCGATCCGCTGCGATTTCAATTGGCGATTGTTGGATGCTGTTTTGAAGCTGATTAGTGATAAAGATTCAATTCAGGATTTTAGGGGTTTTGACAAAATCGGAAGCGAGGATTATACGGGGAGAGTGATTTATGGAAGAAAAAAAAAATCAAAACCGATTGATTTTTGATTTTTTGTGGACTAATCTGCCCTTCCCTAGTTTTTAAAATCAAAATTTCGTATTTAATGTTTCAATTAATTATATTTAGACCCCTAAATTAATAGTCGTCCGATCTGAATATTTAACGGTTGAGATATCTTTTTATTTTATAACCAAAAGATACTTTTCACATGATCCTTATATATTTAAATCAATTTTTAATAATTGTCCTATTGAAATCAATGAATGGCAAACATTACCTTATGTTTTTCACAAGATATTTCACTCTACAACCAAATGAAATCAATGATGTCCTTACAAACGGTCCATATTTTTCACTAAAGCCATCCTTAATGGATCGGAAATTTAAGATTGTTGGTCCAATCTTAGACTTTTTATTTCTTAATGATTTTTAAAATAAGATTGTATGATAAAAGATTGTAATAAATATTGCTTGAACAATCTTAATCGTGACCAATTGTAACAATTAAATAATAATAAATAATAATGACTACACTACGTTACATATTGAAATTTTATAAAATAGGATGTGATGATCTTTAAATAAAAATTATGATAAAAAATGAGTAATCATATAAGATTGTCTAATAAACTTTAACTAAAATTATGATAAAAATAGAAAGGATAATCTTTATAAAAGATCAGGGCCATTGATGCCCTAAGTTTTAAAACATAACGACGTTTGATTGGCTGTAATAGATTTTTAGAAGATAACTATTGGGCTTTTGAAGGCATTGGGCTTACTCTAAAAAGTTTTAAACAAGTTTCATGTGCAAGATTAATTCTGATTTGTAATTTTATTTCCTCCTAAACAAGCCTGCAAATATTAAACTAGTACTAGTTTTTTTCCGATAGCGGTTACAATGATATATATTATTTACATCTCATACATGAGAATTACTTATTTTACTCATTTGAAGTTTTGCTCATAGCGGACACCTTCACCCATTTTTCGACAAGCATGTCTATCCGCTCGCGATCAACTGTAAGAACAACGATCCGATCAAGCTCCACATCCAAAGGCAAAGTAAGGAGACCTCCAGGCAGCATTTGCAAGAACGAAAAACATCCTCACACAAAGCAGGAGAAAATAAAAAGTCTCCTCGCACAAAACGACTAGTTCAAAATTCTAGTTTTATGATGTGAAATGAGATTCATAGTCTCATTTTATAAATAAAAATAAATTATTAAGTTGATAAAACAAGAGAAGAAAAGTCATCGGCGTGACACTTTAATATTTGGCCTCTACTTTAAAGTTAAGTGTTGTTGTATAATGACATTATCATGGAAAGTGGAAAGCCTCTTACAGAGCACAAAATCTCATGCCAGCCAAGATTCAGTAGCATCACGCTTATGCTTTGTTTCTTTAAATTATTAAATACATTTTAGTTATTTAAGAAAATATAATAAAATATTAGTTTTATCACGTTACAGATAGTGCCTAGTGGTACAGTACAATATACCATCCCAAACATCAAAATGCATAAAAATTGTAAAAACACATAAACATTGTAAATTAGACAATACGAGAATATAATTCAAGTTGTCGGAAATGACGTGATTGACCACACGAGGTGATTCAGCAAGACTAACCCATTTCTTGATTATGGAATACTCCCTCTGTCTCATAATATTTGTCCACTTTCCTTTTTGGGTGTCCCCTAATGTTTGTCCACTTTCATTCATTCACAACCATATGTTTTATTTTTTCTCTCAAATTCTTTTAAATCTTTCATTCTCAACCACACATTTTACACTCATTACTACCTTAAATGCCGTGAACTATATGTTTTTGGACAAACTTAAGGGGACGGAGGGAGGGAGTACAACAATTTGGGTACCAAAGAAAAAAGTCAACAAAACATTAACCAAAGGTTAATTACAAGTTACAAGGTCTAATCAGATATCATTACCATCGAAGCTAAATCTCGAACAGACATGAATGATCCATCTCGTAACTTGACACCAAATTATTCAACCCTATGTTTTGCACGTGTTTGGAGATCCACCAAAACAAAACATTAGCAGCAATGTTTTTATGTTCCACCAACATATTCTTCAAATCGCATTCACATCTACACCCATTTCGACAACACCAAATCCCAACTTCAAACTCGATTTTCCGATATAGAATAAATACTGATTCACAAAAATGATAGAATTAACAAAATGTTTTCATTTTCTCTTACTATCAGAAATACAAATTAAAATATATTATATAGGACCTGGATCCGGTGCGGCGCAGCTATTTGCTGCGATTATCAAAATGACATCATTTTGATTATTTATATTATAACCCTACGTAGTTTTGAGTGAATCTTTTGTCAAAACTATGTAATTTGATTCTCAGCAAATAGCGTTTGCCGCACATGATCTGAATCCATAAATTGTATAATCTGTCTAGTATAAAATCACATAAATTCATGATTTGTTAAAGATAATATAATTTTATTATTTATGCACTCGAGGAATAATCGAGATAAAAAAGTTAGTGAGACAGAATGAGTGTTAAACAGAGTAGCTAAAATCATTCAATTAGAGCTTTATTTATTACTTATAACCACCACACATCCACATAGGTGGGTTGTCTTTAAGTTGATGAAATTCTATTACTAATATTTAAATACAGACTCAGTATTTTAGTGGGGTGGGTAGGAGGAGAGGACCTATTAGTGGTAATAGTCTTCCTTTGCCTTTAAAAGCGTGGATGTTTATGTTGGAGAATTCAAGTACTAATTGGCGCTATGGACTTCCATGTCCCACACACACCAACTAGAGTAACACTATTCTTTAATCTCCTCCGATGTATATTTTGCTCAATTGTCACTTTTCACATATGGAGCTTCCGCATTATGTTTTATTTTTTACTCTTGTGAAATTTGAAGAAACAAATAAGACTAAACTTTCATGCAATGTTTTGCATAATGATACACACATACTATCAAAATGTGCTGAGCACCACCAAAAAATCGAATTCGGATTGAATTTAGTAGTTTCAATTATAACCCCTGATCTTATCAACCGAGCTAACCACTTGTAGATACCACAATCTCATTACCACAATCTCATTTCGAACCCATTTTACGTTAATTACCAAAAAATAAAGCGCACTCGTTTTCTTTTCCTTTACAAGCATCCTTGCTAACAATCCCATAAAACCAGTGGCGTGGTTCTGAAAAAGTTGATCATAGAATTATTGTTCTTGATAATGAGTCCAACATTAATCAAGTCGAACGTGTTTCATTATTGTTCCCTCCACTGCAAACAACTGGGCATTGCCTCAGTTTGTATTTTATAGAGAATTATTGCAAGTCATGATAGCAGAGTGTAACACTAATCCGAGTGGTGAAAATACATACAAGGCATTTAAGAGTAATATGTTTTGGTAGTGCTAAGCAATAAATAAAGGCATTCTCATGCCACACTGATCTCTTTTCTTTTGTGCCTAAAGATACTCTACTCTTGGTGCCTCAAATCATCATCTTTTGTTTTTCACATATTGTCTTTTTTCTTACGTGAAGCATTTCTGAAATTGGGACTTGATGACAGTGATAAGATCCTCCACGATTTGAAACACAAATGTTTGGTTGCTACATGCGAAATATTCAAGTTTCTAATAAAAGCAACAATTACATTACAAATATATTGGACAAAATGAATCAATCAAAATATGACTTATTAATTTGTATATAAATGGCTCTTTTATGGTTTAAATCTAAAATCCATAAAATACAAACTTAAATCCAAACTTTTTGCAAGCATCATTAGCTAGCAAAATAAAAAATATTGTTCAAAACTTTTTTAGGCTACAAATTAGCATAACAATTATCGAGAATTACAAGTGAGAAATTAAAGTAAACATGGATGCAAATTAGTGTTTGGTCTCGGATTGCAATCATGCATATTCAGCTCCCATTTCACATCAATCAGAAAGTTTATGTAAATGGTGCTCCCTCCGTCCCATTTTGAGTGTCCCATTTAAGAACTTTCACGGGTTTTAAGAAAATTAAAAATATGAGATAAAAAGTAAGAAAGAGAATGAGAAGGATAAAAAGTATGAAAGATAGTGTAAATGTAGAGGTAAAAAAGTTTCTATTTTAGGAAATGAGAAGATCATTTTGGGACAACCAAAAAGGAAATGAGACACTCATAATGGGACGAAGGGAGTACTTCATATGGGAATCAATTCTCGTAGGACCGCACTTCCTAATTATAGCCTACATATGCGTGTCATTGTTTCGTCTATAAATTTTTGTCTAAACAGGTCTGAGTTCCTTGCAGTTAGTTGTTGCGAGTATGAAAAAATATTATTTTGTCATTTATTTATAATAACCTTGTGTAATTGAGTTTGAATTTTTTTACCAAAATTACATAATTTTGACTCATAACAAATAATATTGATGCACAAAATCTGAATCACTGTCAAAATTCATTATCATTGCGCATCCTTACATTCTAAATATCCCTCATACATCAAATAATAATAATCATAGAAATACATCATTATTTTTGAATAGACATGAGATGACGGTTTGACATCTAAAGAAAATCTTAAACGTTTTTGTTTAGGGACGAGTCACTCAATTTATATAATTGTATAAATAAATATTTTTTGGGAGTAAATAAAACTAAGTCCCAATTGTTGGTTTAAATAATTTAATAGTTAATGAGTATTAATTTAAGATGGATAAAGTTTAAGTGAGACAACATATATTATATGAGATAATGAAAAATAATCAACACCGTTGATTTTTATCAATCTGACGGTTTAGATTAATAACCGTCACACATAACCGCCACGTGTTTTGTGTATATAAATCTTTAAATTAAATCAAAGTTCAAACTAATCACAACCATCAATTTTAAAGAATTAAAAGTCATGATCTTGTCCTTCCGTCTTACATATATTTAGTGTCCCTCTCGATTTCAACCCAATTTAAGATTAGATTTATTTTTTAATTAAATTTGAAATAGATTAACAAAAAATACGGGGTGAAATTGACGATTATCAATATTTAATATTGGATTGATAGAAGTTAATGGTCGAAATTTGTCATTCTCAAACCATTTTCTACAATAATTTTATAAAGATGAGGATATAATCGAGAAAGTATAAATTCCCCTTCTATGTATAATATATAACTATTATAGACCATTTATAAATCGAAATCGACGGTTCCGAATTGTTGTAGATTTGCATTGAATTAGTTTTTAATTATGTAATAAAAAAATTATAAAAAATTCAGCATGGACATTTTAGGAACAACAATTTAAATAGGTTCATTCTTATAACTTAATGAAACCAATTACATATGCGTACATGAAATAAACAAAAAGTGATAGACAAATGAATATCAGTTGTACTCATTTCGTAGTAGAAATCCGTTCGCCAAAGACTTCTGTGAGACAAAAGATAACTTCTGCCTCAAAATAGAGAAATCAGATAATCAAATTATATTAGTTTCCAATTAGAGAATCAAATTATAAATCAGTTTCCAATTAGGGAAAAAAAATTTGATTTTTCGAATCCTTCATGTTTTTGAATGAATCATATCTATCGTAATAAACTGTTTACAATTAATGGTTTATGGTGGACGATTGAATTTGTAAAAACACTTGTTGAATAAGTAATTAACAATTACAATCTTACAAATACTTATGTTTTTGGGAAGGGATCTGGTATAAAGTCCCTTAAGTGTATAAAATATACACTAATACTGTCCGTTAAAAAAAGAAGATCGACGGACCAGATTTTGAACAAATTCAAATTAAAAACTTACCAAATCTGGAATTAAATGAATCATAATTAAATCAAAAGGGTAATTTCGGAACATAAAATTAAGATTTGTTCGTCGAATCCCAAAAATCACTCCTCGGATTAGGTCGAACAGTTTGTTCTTCGGAATCGCACGAAGAATCTTTCTCCGTTGAATCTGCGTCGCCACTGTCGTCATCCTGCTTTTGAAATAAACAAAAATTCCGTTCAGATGTTCAATTACACATGGTCCAAAAAATGTACATTATATGGTTCTAGAACCATGTATCGTAATAATTAGACATGGTCCAAACAATTACATTATATGATTCTAGAACCATATTGTTTGAATAATTGGACCATGCACATTATGAATTATATTTGTAATGAAGCATTTTGAACTGAAAACCCTGTTCGATCGAAATTGTTTATGACTCATATATCACATTAGGTTGTACATAACATATAATAATCAATATAATAGTCGATTCTGATATGGTCCAAAATTTTGACGTCTATGGTTCTAGAACCATACTTTACAATATTTTGGACCATGTCAGTACATATCGTAATTGAAATTGAGAACATGTCAAAAATAAAATTCAGAACAGAATGGAATCACGATTGATTTAGGAAGAACGTAACTGATATAATTAGTTGGATGATTTTTAGGATATGATATGTAAACATAATCTTCAGTATAATTTTTTATAGACCATTACGGATTTGCCCTTTATTGTTATTTTGGTAAGTATTTAAATGCGTATTAGAACCGTTGGATTGAAATCAATCTATGGTTGGAATAGTTTTATATTTTATACCAAAACTAACACTTTATACCTGATCCTTTTCCTTTTAACTCTTTCCTAAAAAAATTTCTTATTATAAGTTAATGAAAACAATTACATATGAGAACATGAATTAAAAATTAATGATGGACAAATCAGATATCTAGTTAGGGAATGTATCATGTGGATCCTCTCAATTTAGTGGATCCGTGGATCCCCTCTTGCAGCCGTTGATTGCATTTTTTGGACGCACCAGATTGCGCCAGCGCATTAATGAAGCATGTGCAAGTCACGTGTGCATTTGTCATGTGCACAACACGTGTGCATTTGTCATGCGCAATTATGCGGCGCAATCTGGTGCGTCCAAAAAATACAATCAACGGCTGCAAGAGGGGATCCACGGATCCACTAAATTGAGAGGATCCATAGGATATAACCCCTATCTAGTTATACTCATTTCATAATAGAATTCTGTCCGTTAATGCCTTTTCCTAAAAATGTGATTATGATTGAATTCTGTGACTAATAATGCAAATTAATATTAAGAATATTGCTAAAGTGACATAAAATAATATACTAAGAACAGCTATGGATTCACAACAATCAACAGTATTCTGTAGCCGTTGAAAAAGCCTAATTAGGTTAAATGACTCCGTCTCATTCTAACTCCGAAACTATCGAAACGGCTCCGTTTAAATGGATTAGAAATTCCCATGGGTTGGTCAGAACGAGACGTTGACAATGACAGATCTCCCAACCGAGTCACGCGCGCCACCCCTTTTTCAATCACGCTAATTTTTCTACGCCTCGCCAAACGTGCCGCTCCATGCGTGTCAACCCCAAGGGTATTTTCGTCCACCTCACAATTCACACATACTAATCTTATTTACCCATTCACGCTCTCTCTCTCTCACTAATCTAGACTACACTCCAATCTCTCTCTTATCAAGATTAGATCTTCGTCACTCCTCACGCTTCCTTCTCTTCCGGATCTTCAGGTTCGTATCCTTAAATTTCATTTTCTTTTTTTAATGTTTTTTCTGGTGCTTCTGGAGTAAGCTGACTCCGTTGAGTTGTTTCAATTCGTGTTGAATTTCTCTAGGTTTTGATCATCCGCTTTTCTGCTGAATTGTTAATTCGTAATCATTTTGGTGTCTGTGGTGGAGTTTTTCACAATTTAGAATTTTGTAGGTTTAGGTTTTGATCTGATTAGGGTTTGTGTTTTGCAGGATTTTAACCATCGAATTGAGAGGATAAACAGCATGCAGTCTGCAGACGTGTACCGGAGAGTCAATTTATTGAACTTGTACTGTAGAGTCATTCTCTAGAGTTTCAGCCTTGATCTTTGTCAGATCTCTTTTAAAAATTCATCAACAATATAAATCAGTTTGTTTCAATGGGGTCTAACTTCTTTGTTTTCCCTCGTTTCACCCGTATGATTAGTTGAATTTCGATCTCCAATCGCTTTTCCAGAGTCTTTTTTACCGAATTACATCTCCCTCAGTAGTCAGCTGTTGTATACAATTCTTAGCCAGTAATTTCCTATTAGCCCGTTAGTAGTAAGTTGTTCTGCGTCGCTGTAAGCTATTCACTCTAGTCTTGTGTTAGATTTTGTGCATCTGGAAATCTATTTGGCAACAGGGTGGTTTGTTTATTAGTAGTTGAGACGGGGACTAAATATTTGGAGATTGAAGTGCTTGTTGCGTAGTTATGGTGTGTCAAGCGGCTGGCCAAACCAACTTCAAGGCATTGAAACATGAGAATGGAGTTGCCGGGAGTTCCACCATAATTGTTAGAGTAATTGCTTGCTTCCAACCTCTTCAAGATTGTCAGGTTGGTGCTTGGCTGGATTATTCATGGTTAATGTGTGTCCATTTTCAATAACAATGTTGAGCTAATTTGTGAGTGTATATTTTTTGCAGGCTGAATACTTCCGCCAGTTGTTGAAGCCTGTAACGTAGTTTGTTTTCTTTCTTCTCGTATTTCATATTTGTCTTTAGTTCGAGATTTGGATTTTCTTTTATTTGCGTGAGAGAGTCAAAAGTACACCGATTTAGGCTACATCACTGTAATTCTCCAGGTTTGTTGTTGACACTGTTGTTTATCTTTCCATTACCGCAATTCTCTCTATTTTTGTCCACATTGTTTGACTTGGAAATGATTTGCAGATTGCCATTGTGACACTCGGACTCGGGTACTTGTTTTCAAAATATGGATGGTTATTCTGGATGCTGGCCTGATCAGCAACATTTTGATGTCCAAACTCCCGATTTCATTTCCACTGATGCTTGGACAGGGCAATTTATGGGGTCAGAAAATCAGCTGTCTAGTTATCCTTGCCCTGCCCAGGACGCCACTGGCCATGATTTCCCGTTATCCTCATTGGCCGAGCCTCCTCAACCATGTTTTGACCATGGTGAACCACATGGCTGGTTTTATTGCTTGTCAACTTTCAGGCAATCAATGTTTCCTCCCAACTCTGTTCTAAAGGAACATTTATCGGCAGGGTCATCTGTAACTAGTAAGATGGATTACAACCATAATGCAGATCAACAGTTTCATCGAAATCAGTTCTTTGTCTTTGATCAGACGGCCGATCAAACAACCATGATATTTAGCTCTGGTGCTGGAGCTCCTCCGGTGCATTGTCTTTCCCACTGGAAAGAAAAGCAAGCCAATGCGTCTATCTTTCGTCGACAGCAAAATGATAGTAATATGATGGGAAATGCAAACACAATTTTGATGGACGACTTCGTTAACATAAGCGAGTTTGATGAGTGCCCAGGAAGTGATCTCCAAAGTGAGATGCATGAAGATACTGAAGAACTAAATGCCTTGATGTATTCAGATGGCGATACCGACAGTGATGATGAGGATGAAGTAACCAGTACAGGTCATTCCCCTGGCACATTGACTGTCCATGATAAACAAAATGGTTTTGCAGAAATTAATGAAGAGGTGGCTAGTTCTGAAGAAGAGCCTGCCAAAAGGCTCAAATTGTCTAATGGGAGGAATGGTATAGCTCTCACATATGATCACATCAACAAGAGTCAGAGTACATTTGCGTTGATGATGACACAGAATCCCGTTCTGGTAGTGCAGAAATATGCTGTAATTCAGGGAAAACTCTTTCGTTCTCTTGCAAGAAGCGATCCAGGAAGAACTCTATACGAGAGACGGTCCGTACATTGCAGACCCTTTTACCTTGTGGAAATGGGGCGTCTCCGATTGAAGCCATTGATGAGGCCATAAATTTCTTAATTTCCTTAAAGCTCAAAGCCAAGGCCTTAGGGTTTGACTCCACCTCGTAAGTCCTTTATTGAACATCTCAAATCAGCCCATATGAGGGTTGAATTTCATTTTCATCTTTCCAATTCAGTTGTGTGCATAATAAGTTGTTGGGCCATAAGAAGGCATTGTAAGGTTCAGAGAGGATCGAGCAACTGTTCTGTTCCCCAACCACTGATGCAGTATTTATGGGACATCACTTAGCATCAGGTGTTACATTGCAGTTGTCAGCAGCGCCAACATAGCTTTCGGTAGTTTTTCCTTCGGTCGTTTTAGCGGCCATGAGCAAATAAGTTTGATGCTATCCATCTGGAGAAGTATATTACAAGAGTTCTGAATAATGAGAAGGTGCATTGGGTCCAAGTGTAGTATTTATGAGCTTGCCTTGTAAAGTGATTGAGATGTGCAACAGTTACCCAGCTTGTGAACTTGTGGTCAGGCTCTACAAAAAGAGGAAAGGTAAAGGAAGTGCATAAAAGGGAGGCTCATCATGTAAGGATAAAAATATGCAGTGATTGGAATAGTGACAAGAAGCTATGGCTTAGGAGTGTTAAAGCAGAATCACTCAGACTTTGCATCTGGATGTGGGGTTATATGCATTCAAAGCTTTTTCTGGCATGTTGTGGACCCTTATTTGTTTCCTTGTCTTTCTTAGTTGCCATGTTTGCTTGTTGGATCTTTTAAATTTCTAGTGTGGTGTAATATAAGGCTTTCAAATTCACATAACTGATTCGTCCCTCCTAAGTGCTAGCTAAGCAGCACAGGTGACACTGGATGCAAAAGCCATGTATAAGATTATTTTTCGTTAACTTGCTTTCTTTCACGGCCATGCTTATTTGCAAGGCTTTCCTTGAGCATCAAGCTGCATTTTTATGGTTTCTTTAGCACAACGAGTGAAGTGTACATTACAAAGCAAGAGGAAAAAAGCTAATGTCAAGCTGCAGATCTAAATCTGCCTTTAGATTGTGCTTTTACCAAGCATCTTAAACAGCAAGGCAATCTGCAAGCATCTTAAACAGCAAGGCAATCTGCAAGCATCACAAACGGATATATTCCCAAAAGGAATAGAGAAGCAAGGTCAGTCAGGGTTGGGATCACAGATTTCCCTATTTAAAAGCTGCAAGTAGCAACCAACAATATTTCAAGGTGTCCAGACTCCAGACTTGTGAAACTAGCTAGCAGGTCTTATGTTCGGATACACAAGTAATTTATTAAACAGTATGAAGCAAAAAAAGCATCATTCTTGCTAACCTGATTGTGTTCTACACCCATTTCCTGTTGAAGACACGATTTATTAAGGTGGTAAAATAGTCCACTAATGTAATGTCGCACCTCAAAAATTGCAAGTTATATAAGAGTAAGTTTCATTTCATAAACTTTCCATAAAAACTCAGCAGGTAAGCGTAAAGAATTTGGTCACATTAGCAGGATACCACACTTTATAAGATGAATAAATAGATGAGTGCATTGAGCTTGCACTGGATGCAGTTAGAAGAGGTCTACAGAGACGATAGAGCAGATAACACATTTTTTGAAATTCGATCATGGATGGGCTCCTGAAAGAAAAAAATGGAGTTGAGTTACTTCATCTGATTCTCTAAAGTTGGAGGGATAGTGTTTAGTGGGATTAAGCTATTACCTCCAACGATGGTATCTCAAATTTCGATTTTGTTATCGTCTCGTATAAGAAAATATATCTACAAAGGCATGAGCAGATAAGTTGTCAGCCATGATATCAAGCATTATATTTATTCATGACCAGAACATGTCTGATATTCTGGGAAGATGTACCTCCATGACAGTTCACTAACGAGTTCTTTAGGAGCATCAGGAAGGACCTTATCTTCATATGGATTGCAGTGATCCTTAAACCAAAGCCTCAGGAACTCCTGATAGGGTCATTTGATATCAGGGCCATGGAAAGAGAGCATTCATTCGTGAGTGCATAAAAATTTCGGTAGTTTGGAGGTATTTATCTAGTAAAGGCTAATTACCTAACTAGGGAAATAAAGAACAATACATATGCATATTGTCGGAAGCTGGAGTAGGTTCTAGGAATGCTGTACATAAAAGAAATTTTAAAGAGAAAGGGACATTTACCTTGTCAACATTTTCGGGCTCGAGACCTTTTTGAATACGCTCCTCATAGGAATGAGCAATCCAGTATCTACTTGAGTCTGGGGTATGTACCTGTAAGTGTTGTTTGAAGAAAAATGATGACATGGATTGATTAACTACCAATGATATTGACGCAGAATTCAAGTCAGTGATTTAACCTCATCAATTAATAAGATTGTGCCATCGGGTGCCTTTCCAAATTCATACTTGGTGTCTACCAGTATCAAGCCATGTTCTGAAGCTACATGCTGCAATATAGAAGACATGAGAATTCATACCAAGATATCATTAGCTGAGTCGACCATAAAATAATTAATAATCTACATTGAGCACTAGAAAATTAGTTCAATATCTCAAGTCCATTTCAGGAAAATTATTTGCAGTAGCTCAAGCATGTGCATAATATTCAACAGGATTCATCGTGCAACGCTTAACAGCTTGCTACATCAGGTAAGCAAATGTAAAAACGGTCGCTATCCTTTCTCAGGGTATAAACGGAGTACGAATTATAAAAAGTACATGGGTGTGATAATGGAGATGTGAAGGATACCTGGCCAAATTCAAACAAGCTCAATGCCTTTCTACTCACTTCTTCATAATCCTCTCGAGTCATCAGTCCTTGCTCAACGATCTGTAGTGACAGTCATCAAATGAGAAACCATTGAACTAGCTTTTTATACAATTAATTCATAAGATGAAGAACTTAAAAAGAGACTGCAGCCACATTGGAAAAAATGCTTAAAAATTGACATAGTTGTAAGATAATGAAATATATCCAGACCTCATCGGGAGTCACAGGAACGTCATGATCTGCAGCCTTCGTGGTTGGCGTCAATATATTTTCTGATAGCTTTTGGTTCTTTACCATACCTAAATTACACAAAACAACCAAATTCTCGGAGACATCTCATGAAAAATTTAACAATTCTGTCAAGGGGACGCACCATCAGGAAGCTCATTCCCACAATAATTGCGAACACCATTCTTGTAGACCGTCCACAATGATGTATCAGTACTTCCAGTGACATATCCCCTAACTAAAACAAGACAAGTAATATTAAAAAAATTGTATGTGGATTGGATTCAAGTTAAACCATCTTTCGTGAAAATACCAACCAACAAATTCAACTGGAAAAACTGAGCATTTCTTCGCAATAGTTACATTCCGGTCTGGTACAGAAACCACCGCATTGGCTGTTATGTGACTAGTTCTATCAAACCACCACAAACTTGTCTCATTCAAAACCTGAGACACGAATGCATACGTTCAAAAAAACCAACTTGAGCTGTAAGAGTCATTAATTCTCAAAAATAAAGGTTATAATTACTTGGCCTTTGAATGGAATAGAAGCAAGTATTCGATCAAAAGCGCTCTGGCGATCGGTTGTAACCAGCACAAGATAATCTCCACCATCATATATATCTCTAACCTGATAAACACAAAAAATCTAATAAACCCTAAACAACACAAATAAATTTTAATCAAATTACAACCTTTCCACGAATCTTCGATTTCAGGCCTGGAATGGTGCGTTGAAGGTCCGTCTCCGATAAACAATTGTCCAACGACTTTCGATAGCTTTAAAAATCTCGTCTTTACGAGAAGTGTGGGTTAAAGCAGTAAGCGAAGGTGGTCGGCTGACATCGAAACAACACTGATTCTCTTGAGAATCTGCAACTTTTCGGCTTCGAGAATCCGAGGTGAGTAATGAGTAATGGAGTGTTTGTTGGAGAGGGTTTTGGGAGGATTCAACAAAGGCATCTCTTCTGTGCCGTTGTCGGAGAATTATGTCCGCCGCCGAAACCACCCTAATAAACAGTTGCTGCTTGCTGGTTTCAACATATGGCCTAGAACGACGACGTTTAACAACAGGGTAACGCTGTAAATTGCAACGTTGACTTGAACCCATTGACTTAATATTCCTTTTAGTACGAAATTACAAAGATTCGCTGCAAGCGAAGGTTATCTTGACTCGTTTAGGTTAGTTAAATTCGAATCGTAGAATTGTAGATTTTACATCACTTTAAAATAACATTAAATATTTATATATTTTATAATTTATAAATATATTTAATTTTAAATAGTAATATTATATCGACTGAAAATATGAAATAAAAGTCATACATACACGTACATATATCTCGTACGTGTTTTTAATAGTGTATAAATGCAAAATATTGTAAAAGAGCCAAAGAGGTGGAATCGTCAACTAGTAAACCCGTAAGAGTTTATACGATTCTACAGTTTTTATACAGTGTTAACTCATTTTAGTTTTAGTTTCTACCAAAAAAGTTTCTACATAAGAGTTAACTCGAAAAAGATACGTAGACACGTAAACTCGGTAGAATCGTAGTTTTAACTCGAGAGTTTGACAACCATGCTGCAAGTTGCATTTCTTTGACTTAATAAGGAAAGCAAAAATCTTGTAATTTTAAGGAAACAAAATTTTAGGGTTCAGATAGTAATTTAGTGTTTAATTGAATTCATCATCAAAAATGACCAAATTCAAATCTTAAATGCTTCTATTTTGAAGAACTTCTATGGCTTTCCTCCACTAAACTGCTCTCTGTTTTGCATCTTCAAAAGACATCACCTTCTTTGGCTGCACATGAAATGTCTTTTGTTTAGGCCTTTAGGGTTATCAAATTTTTTAAGGGATAGCCATATTTTTGTTTGTCTCCCTCTTTTAGTTTTTTCTAAAAATTTGTTTTAAAGGGTAGAAATTTATCAAATTATTATCTGATAAGCAGAGTCTTGGACTCGGGCAATTAAGTTTTTTCGGTTGGGAAATGGTGACATGTGTTCTTGATGTTTGTCGATTATAGGTGAAGATATCCATTGTTGTAACTAGAGCTTCGAATGATTAGAATAGATATCATGTATAAGATCACTATGATTGTACTCAATGTAACAGCTATCGAAAAAACTGCCCATTTTCAAGGCAAACATAAAACTTCTCGTTTTTACTAGTAAGAATAGTATAAATTCAAGTGTAATTGAATGTAAATGTATCTTCAACTTCATTTTAGCTAATACAACCTAAACGTTATTTTCAAAGGAAACAAGAGTATGAAGCATAGAAACTTATGTAAAAATAATCATTAAGAAACAAGTTTATTTACATCAACAACTTAGTAGAGAACTCCAAAATCGGCACATCATTCCCCAACTTTCAAACAACTGTGTAACAAGTTGAAGACGAAGGATCATACAAAGCCGGAACAAGATATTTCCGACCATTAACACCATTCGCATTGTAGCTAGCCCCGGTTGTCTTATCTACCAGCAAGTCCCCGGCATAGCCAGGGTATGCACCCTTAGCGTAAATACCAGGACAAGCTGAAGCCGCTTCTAGTGGTGCATTTGCCGGGCCTTGAAAATATCCGTTTCCAAACGGATTCGTTACTGTCCCGGCCAATTGGCTAGCAATGTTGATGATCATGCCGTCAAGGCCAACATCGTTGTTGGGTGCGATTAGAGGGACTTTGGGGACCGTAAATTGGCTGGTGGAAAGGCCAAGCGCATTGGCCCGGACATTGGGTTTCCGAGTTTCCAACCCAAATGAAAGCAGTCTTGTAACGTCTACCTCCAACGGGTTTGGTAGAAACCGACCCGTGCTTTCCGCAGATAGAGCATTGTCCAGCGACCGTCACGTCGCTGGACGTTAGAATAACTGTAATAGCTCCTAGCCTGTTATTAGCAGATGCCAATTCAGCTATCTGCTTTTGGGAAAGCGATTTGCCGAGCGAATATCGCTCGACAACAATCTGCTTTTCCAACGATAGAACCAAAGGACGCGACTTGTTAAAGTACTTCTCAGTCGTCTTCCACCACGCCTCAACTGAAGGCTGAGCCGTGTTAGTCTTCTTAACTTTGGATGATGATGATGGTGATAAAGAAGCTACGAAAATCAGCCACAATAGCCTTCTGGATGGCTTGAAGTTTCCATACCACACAAGGTCAATAGCCACTTTACCACTCAGCAACTGACCGTTGTGGTACTTGAGCAGATTAGGCTCGTTAACCACAAGCTCCTGAAGCTTTCTTGAAGCCATAGACTCTGTGATCACCACGAATGCAACACAAAGAAAAACCAAGACATTTACTGAAGAAGAACAAGCCATTGCTTTTGTTTGTATGGGAATCACTCAAAGAATGATGAATTAAGTAAGAGCTGGAGATGGGGTTTGAATGGGATGTGGAGAAAAGTGAGATGGTGTTTTTGATGAGGAGATTGGTTGAAGAGGATGGGTGTATTTATAGTAAAGCTGAGTGGTATGGAAGGAAGCAGCAGAGGAAAGTGTCAGTGAATCCGCGTCAATAGGGTGTAAAACATATTTATATGTTCGTGCGTTTCCGAGACATGTTTGCTGTCTTCCTTACACACAAATACAACTTGTTCTTTTCATTAAGATTAATAATTAAATCCGATTTAACTGAATTCATTCTCTGCTAGTTTGATATGGTGATATTTAACTAGGGAAATGCAGTATGCATCGTGGCCAGTGTATATCGAGTGTGTAAATGATCAAATTGCCCTATTAAATTTACCCTAATTTCCTATTCCCTTTCCTACTCTCCACGTGGTTGAGTCTTTCCTATGTAATGGTTTCAGTTTCGATTGAAGGTCTTGTAATAGATTGCTCATGTAATGATATAGTTTCCGTAATGAATTAATATGCTCGAGTTGAGCTTGTAATGTACCCATTGTAATAAATAAAAAATTCACCCCTAATTTCTATAATTTGTCATGATCAAAGGCATTTTGATATTTTTATTAAAATACTATCTACACGTGTCAATTATCTATATTATGTTGAAACATTCGGGAATTCGATATGCACCTAGCTCCTGAGCCCCCAACAAGGCTCATTTAAAATTTGCAGTAAACTTCATTGAAAATTTTACCAGTAGAGTAGCTGGAATGAGCTGTTGTCCATTGTAAATTGAAAATAAGGAGCGTTTTTGGTACAGCTGCCGGGGTGTGTCGTTCAGTTGATGATCGTGATGCATTGTGTTGGATTTCTAGATAAATTTACACTTGACAGCTAAGATCATCCAAGTACTAAAAGCTAGTGGTCATTAAAGTCATACATGACCTCTCTAACTAGCTTAGCATTATTAATTTGCATAAATATTGTTTTGATTGAAACTTGTGGCTCAAAAGCTGATAACAATTCTACGTTCCTTCTCCTTGTCGCAATCAATTAAAACTTGTCATATATTTTCTAGGACTTGTAGCCGCCTGTTTTATAGGGGAAGTATCATGTGGAACCCCCTCCTTTCCATGGATCCATGGATCCCTCTTCATCACCGTTGATTGCATTTTTTGTGTGCACCAGATTGTGCCACGTGTTTGCATTTTTGAAATGCACACGTGAAATGCACATGACAAATGCACACGTGAGTTGCACATGCTCATTAATGCGCTGGCACAATCTGGTGCGTCCAAAATGCAAACATGAAATGCAATCAACGAATGCAAAGAGGGATCCATATATCCATGAAAAGGTGGGGTTCCACATGATACTTTCCCCTGTTTTATATGCATATAGCTAAAGATGATCCACTGAAAGTCTTGTGCGGGGATAACTGATGAGATCGTATGCATGTCACACCCGTGAATCACATAATTACAGCCACTCGTGAGGAGTAATATTTATCTCTTCAGTTAATTAATCTTCATTATTCATAAATATCAAAGGGTGGGACCATGTGAAATTATGTCATTCGATCTTACAAAAATTATTTATCTCTCGACCTAACAATTAGCTATTCAATCTCGGCTCACATAGGTCAGTGATTCAAGTACTTCTAAGTGCATTTTAGTCATATGAAAACATGAAACAAGTAACCCACTTTCATCAAAAACTTCATTTACATATATATTCGTGGATTGTATCACGTGGATTCATCTATTTTGGTAAACTCGTGAACCCCTCTTGCATATGTTGAGTGCATTTTTTCAATGCACCAGATTATGACAGCACATTAATGAGACATGTGTGTTGCACATGTTCTGCACATGATATGCACATGACAAGTGCAATGACGTGTTGCGATCTAATGCATTAAAAAATGCAATCAACAAACGCAAAAGGGGTTCATAAATCCATCAAAATAGATAAATTCATATAATACATTTCCTATATATTCATGCAATGATGGACAAATTAGTCAAAGTTGTACATGCACATGTGTAATGACTCCCTTAGTTATAATTCATTTCAATACTATGACAACCATACTCAAAGAGGAGATAGTTTTTATTTAAATTCGAGATGTGTCGGATTATGAGACCGAAAGAAAAGAATAATGCTAGCTTCGAATGTGTCAGACAGCATGCATGCACTGCTTGCTTCGCTCCTTTAGAAGCGCTGCCTGTCTCAGGCTTCACCTCGCATCCAGCTCACCACTGCCACTCTTTAATTAAATAATAAAACTTGTGATTAATCTGAATTAATTAGCTCTTTGACATTTGATTTGATGCATTATCTTGATGATTTAAACATGGTCAAACCTTATCTGTAACTGATGATGGATCAGTTGTCTGAGCATTGGATTGATTTAACTAACTGATACAAGCAGATTGATGAGAATGTAACGTATATTACTATATTATGAATCCATGCATGGCCAGCTGCCATTGCCATTTAGATGTCTGTCTACATATTGGCTTACACAGATGCGGCCTCTTTTTGTTTAGCTTGTTGTAACTACCTAACTCAATCACCATCAGCCACCAGCTGCCGTAGAAAAATCTGCTACTCAATTATGAGATGATGCATGCATATATTTAATTTTAAATTTTTGTTAATAACCTTTCTAATAAATTAGTAACATGTTAGTTACAAAGTAACAACAATAAGGGTAACCCCAGTAATGTAAATATTAATTTAAATTATAAATTACAAATAAAAAATTTGATAAATAAGATTACAAAACCGATAAAATGAGGAAAAAGCGAGAGGCTCACTCGGCGGTCTCCACAAAGCGTTATTGCTTCAGTTAAAGTGCTGGACTTGTACGAGAGTCGCTTACCATTATACAACGACACTTTGAGCTTCAAGTTAGTGCATCCGTAGTTGCTCTGGGTGAAATGATGTTGCCTTCCACTATCAACGACCGACAAACAACACAAATAAAAATCAAAGTGACTGACTAGTGGAGCATTGCTGATTTTTCTTCTTCTATCTTTTCACTCTTTTCAATGAGAAAGATCCTCGATTCTTATAAGAGTCTGCCAAAACATATAACTCTCGAATTCAATAACTCAAATTGTCTTTTTAATGAAAATCTTATTCATTACACCACATAAACAATGTCATTAAGCATCTTATTGAAATTCAACTACTTATGACTTTATGTGCATCATTGTGTTCAAAATTGCATTTGATTGATCAAATAAATGCGACAAAATGAAATAAGACATCATTTATTCATTTAAGCTAAATCAAATAATTGAAGTCGAAAAGTATATTTCCATTAATTTGAACATCACATTATGGTAATCATAGTCTCATACAGTTTTGATTTAATTTGGCATATAAATAACGGGTAGGTTCTTTGAGGACATTTAATTTATGTGAGACATAAGAACAAAATCTGAACCGTTGATTTGATTAATCTAACAGTTGAGATTAAAGTTATATTTTATTAAAGTTGGCGGTCGGATTTGTGAAAATACGGGCGGTTGGATTTGGAGATTTTTTTAATTTTAATCTCATCCATTGAATTATTAGATTTCAACGGTTCAGATTATGTCATATGGTCTCACAAATATTTGTGTGCCCTCCTAAATCTTTTCCCTATAAATAACTTTCCGTATACCTTATATGGGAAGAAGTTCTAGGAGGACATCTATGTTTATGTAAGACGGTGAGATATAATCTCCAACGTTGATTACTAATAATCTAACGGGTGAGATTTAATAAAAAAAATAACCGTCGAATCCAACCGCCCGTATTTTTTGCAAATCCAACCGTCTATTTAATTAAAAACCAACTTTATCTCATCCGTTAGATTAATCAAATCAGCGGCTAAGATTATGTCCTTCCGTCTTACCATAATCATTTGTCCTCCTTGATCCTAACTCATCTTATATGATATTTATTTATAGTTATATTATTCACTTAGAGAATATATCATTTAAAATGAGTCACTAGAGAGTCATGTAATTTTTGGGAAACGAGAAACGTGATTTTAACTGTTGATTTGCTTGCTCTACTAGTTGAGATTAAATCGATTTTTAATTAAATTATTCGGTTGGATCTACTGAATTCAGTGGTGGTTGAGATTTACGATTAGTAATATTAACTGTTATATTAAAAGCAATAAGTAGCAGTGGCGGAGCCACATTCACCACATGGGGTTCATTTGACCCATAAAATCAAGCAAAGGGTGATAATTGTATATTAATTAAATTCATGAACCCATTAATTTCTACGATTTGACCCCCATAAAATTTGATAATGACAAATGAACTCTTTTATATTTGAAGTTTGACCCCATTTAATATTTAATTTTAAGCTGCTCCTTTAAATTTTAAATTAGTTTTAAATTAATTATTACTAAGAATTATTATAAAAACTATTTTTATATTATATTTAAATTTATTGACCCCGTTGAGAAATTTTTCTGGCTCCGCCACTGATAAGTAGTCGAGATGATTTTCCTTCGTCTCATAAAAGTTAATGTCCTTCTTGAGTTTTTTCTCTTAAACAATTCACTTTATATATAGAAGTGAAAATATGTGTATAAATAAAAAATCATGAAGTAGATTCATTGGTGTGTTTTCTTAAACTACGAA
>QZGG01002509.1:0-36459 GCA_006409495.1 Sedum album
GTTCACAAATCACAATTCACAACTAAGATCCGGAGATACTCTTCTAGCTGCTTTATCTTAATATTGTGGAAAACAAAAACAACCTCGCATAGCCAGCAATACAACAGTTACAAGCTTCAATGAAACATAATCATTTAAAAATCAAAAGTTTCCAATTTCCTGTATTACTGAATGAATTTTGGCTCAGGCAACTTAGCAATTAATTATACCATGCATTACCGAAGGATAACCGACTCTATGACTTTCTGGGCTGATGATGTCTTCATTATATGAAGATGATTATAGAAATGATCCAACCATTTGGAAATCGAAACTAGAGAACAAGGAATAACTAAACCTTTGAGTTTCAATAATTGGGATGCGCACTGAGATCAATTCACAAAATAACTCAAGTATCTCCTGAGCAGCCATCATATTCTCCTCCCTTATTATATGCTCCACCTATTAAATATGACATCGCATATGTTAGTACATAACGGGGTAGGAGGAAAGTAAGGGTCGGCAATGGGCCGGGTAGGGTATACCCTATCCTTCTTTAGGGTGGGTCGGGGCAGGGTATGATCAGTTTTTAGGCCCCGTTTGATTTTTTCAGGGTAGGGTCGGGCAGGGTAGAGTAATTTTTTGAAACCCTAGGGTATAGACGGGTAGGGTAACCCTAATTTACATGAATTGATTTTATTTTTATTTGAATAAAAATTATTATTATAAAATTATTTTTTATTGCTAGTTCAAATTAAGTTTAATAACTCAAATTCTTGTGCATATGGTACTCGATTAGTTTTCTACAGTTAAATATATTGTATAAATTTGTATATATTTTGAATGGATAGCAAAAGGTATGAACGGGCAGGGTTCGGGGGTAGGGTATCAATTATATTACCCGTACCCTGCCCATGGGTGGTCGGGCAGCAACTTCGGGTCAAGAGTCGGGTAGGGTATAGGGTCGGATCACAATAGGGTAATCCTAAGGGTAAAATTGTGTTAAATAAGTTGGAGAGGCCTAGAGGAAAGTAACAATTAAAATAAGAATAGAAAAATATACCCTGATACGTGCAGTTGCTTCTTGGCCAGTTTCAAGAAGCTTGGCAATGTCACGTCGCATCTGTTTGATTTGAATTTCTCTCCTATTCCTCAACAACTTAATCCTAGGGATTGTGAGCTTTAGAAGGGTTTTACTGCATTGCATTAATGAAAAACTCAAATCAGCTATTCCAGATTCATTTAACACATAAATTTTAGGGTTTTATACTATTGGATTTAAATAGGAACTAATAAATCAGGTAAGAAAAGGGGATACCATTTGGGACCTTTGAAACCTTTGTTGAAGAAAGAATCCAGCATCTCCCTTCCTCCTTGAGCAACTGCAGCAGATGTGATGAATCAGATGTGATGAATTGATCCGATCTGCTGTCGAGATATCGAAAGATTGGAATCGTCGAGAGAATTTTGTATGAAAGGGTTGTTGGTTGCTAAATGGAGCCTCTCATATTCTTTACTTAATCACTACGATATCCCTTCTCGTCTTAAATGAGGAAAAGATTGTTTTGCTAATTCATTATAAATTTAATTTAATATCAACCGCTAGATTGATCTAAATTAATGGTTGAGATTAAATTTTTATGTCTCATAAAAATTTAATATACTTAAAAGAACTCAACCCCAACAAATGATATATATGTACTGATATAAGTTTTATTTAATATGAAAGTGGGTTAAATTTTCGAGAGTCATGTAATTTTATCAGACGGATGGACATCATTTCAACCGTTGATTTGAATCGAGAGTCATATAAAAGTTATGTTTAAATTAAATTGGCGGTTAGATTTACAAAATACATGGATGGTTAAGAGTGACAATTATTATTCTTAACCGTTAGATTAATAGAAATCAACGATCAAAATGATATTCCTCCGTCTCTTAAAACTTTGATTGTCTTTTTCGAACCTATTTTTATGAAAGTCGGCACAAGTCCGCTCTTATTAGCAACAAATTTAAAATGACCTCGTTTTTATATAAGCTCTTTTTTGTCTAAATCTCAAATTTTGATTTACCTAGACCCCTTGTTAAACGATGTCATTTTAAATTAAAATCACACCATTCTGAATCGATTACAATTTCAACAGGCTACAATAACTCTCATTACATGAAAGTGAGGAGAAAGTTCAAAAAGTACCTTTTATTAGTGAGAATATATATAGATAATTCGTTATAAGTAATTGTAGTCGCAATATTTATATTTTTGACACTTAACTAATTTTTCGGTGACCACAATAATATAACATATGCAAATTATTCATATTTTTTTCAAATCCAAGACCCAATTTAATCAAAATCTTTAAAAAGTTAGATTAATCTTAAACTAAGATTTTGTCTTACGATCCTCTAAAAAATACTATGTTTACAGGATCATAAATGAAAGTGAGTAATCAAATAGTTGAAACTCAAGACTAAGAATATAAAATAATAGATGTGATGACGTTCTTCAGGCTCATAAAAATCCATTTGTTATTCTTGAACTTGTTTCATACGAACTAATCAAAACAATATCTGACATAATGTTCCTCAGTGCACAATTTTTTCATTCTCAAATTTTTTCTGATTATTATAGTGTTTGTTTTATTATAATTTTATTATTATCAATAATAAATTAATAATTGTTGGTTAGCTATGTAGTGAAGTTGTTAGCCCAATCCAAACATTCTGGTTTGTTTTTGTAATATGGATATGTATGATTGGTGTCTCGACAGCTAGAAGTCAAGGGCATAACTTCGGGAAATTATTAAATATATTATCTATGAGTTTCGTTTTAAAAATAACACTATTTTAAGGACATGCAGTTTCAAACTGCGGATTCCCGTTAAAAATTATTTGACGTGAAAAAATTATCTAATGTGTCGATTCACGAACGAATCAAAATGATACAGTTAATTGAAATAACACAACCTGCGATTTGATTCCGCATGTTCCTCTTTGATTCGCAGAAAATGTAGAATCAAACGTTGTGTGTCCTCTAAATGCTGCCATGAGTCAAGCCATTAGAGCCCCCAATTTTGGTAATGCATTGCATTTACTGAATTCGGTTTGAATTTTGATCTATGAATAATGTGTTTTGAGTTCTTGTTCTTAGTGCATGATATGTTTAGTATTATTACTCCAAGCGCAATTGCATGATAATTAGGGTAGATAGTTAAGCGAAGCCTGACCCGCAGACTTAATTATTAAATCTATTATCTATTGTTGAACTATCAGAGGTACGTGGTTGTGAATGATAGGAGTAACACTAGAATAGTTAATCACTACCTTGACCGGATTCGTGGTTAATTAGATTAGGCCGAGTAATAGTATCATACAAACCTTGACCGGAATGCATGTGTAGGTTATTAAGCCTTGACCGGATCTTAACCTACGTGAACATTTTATCATATATCTTTAGTGACCGGTGATAAACATAGAGTTCATAGTGACGAGTCTGAACCGAGCTCTTCTCTGTTTTTGTTCAGCACCTATAACTTGCGCGCCAGCGGTACTTGCGCACACGTGTTTTCTTAATTTGCTTACTCACTCACAACCCCAATTGTAGTTGTAGATAAAAGATAACTGCTCACCGTTCCTTGTGGATTCGACCACTGCTTACCTTGACTATACTAAGGAGGAGACTAGGGATAAATTTGCAGCACACAACGACGTGCCGTCATCGACCTACTCTCGTCCAATTAGGGTTTGATAGAATTAAAAATGCGTGACTTTCATGATGACGCACTTCAGACGGAAAATTAGATGTCGTGATAGATCTGTGGTTAATTGAAAAGATTATGTAACATTTGAGTGGTTTTTGGAAACAATTTTTTTATGGGTGGTTTTGGGGAAATCAAGTATTTTATGTTGGGGAATTAACCCCTAAACTTACCCAAATTAGGAAGTTGTTTGTCAACATGTCTTGATTATTATTATTGTGCATGATCATTTTTTATGAGATTTATTATAATTCTATGTACAAATAATATGCTTGTATGTTAGTTTAAATTAGCCTAGCGGTGAAATATATTAACATGTCGTATATGATGCTTGTTTGGTTCCTTTCTAGTAAGCCTATCAATGCAGCTAGTTTGTAATTTATTCATGCTTTTGTCAATCTTCTGGAGAACTTAGCGGTTAATAGAAGATAAGGATTTATAGAATTATTTGCATATTAACTTAGCGGATGTAGGTTATTGTGTCTCTAGCGAAAACAACTGAATTGATTGTTGACATATATATTTTATTGGGTTAATTACGGATAATCACCCGTATAATATGCTATATTCCACCAAACCACCCCTATATTGTAATAATACATTCCACCACCCTTATAAGTATAAAATTTCCAATCAACCACCCACGCACTGTACTGTCACCGTTACCGTTAAATATATTAATTTTTTAATATAATAATAGTATTTTTATTACAATACACCACCTCTATAATAAATATGTTTCCACTTCGCCACCTTTATAATCAATTTTGTTTCCATTTAACCACCTCTCCGTTAACTGCCGTTAACTGAGGTGGTTCTTTGGAAATTTTACACTTATAAGGGTGGTGGAATGTATTATTACAATATAGGGGTGGTTTGGTGGAATATAGCATATTATATGGGTGGTTATCCGTAATTAACCCTATTTTATTCATATTTTTTGAAAACCCCCTTTTAGATTTTTTAGAATATTTATACTCTAAATTAAATTGCTCTCCTTTGGGTTCGACCCTACTTGAGTTTGGTAAGTTTGACGCAATCAACGTCGTGCTTGTCAAATTTTGGCTAACCCTCCGACGGTTGAAAAAAATATCAACTTGGTTTCATCAAGTGCCGGAGGAACGGAAAAATTCATTATTACCTTAAATCGAAGAACGTGACTAGGAGTCTAAAGAAGATCATCTCCTATCAATTCAACATAATGCAAACAAACTTGAAGGTAACCTGTATTATTCAAATTTCTCGTTGAACATATTGATTTAGTATGCTAGCATGATATGATGAGTTAATTTGAGTGAATATCTTGATTAAATTTGATTATTTATCCTTGAAATTAAGTGATTTGAACGGTGAAATGTTATGAACTTGTTGTTGTTCGGGACGAACAAGAAAAAGTGTGGGGTGGTTTGATGGAGCATATTCATACGATCCTTAAAATTGCAAATCTAATAACTTGATTTCATTTTTCCATATATTATTTTACGTTTTGTGAATAACTTATGTTACATATGTATAAAAAAATTACAATTCGACACGATTCCAAGTTATTAAAAGCGTAGGCTGATATAACTTTTGGCTCATCGCGGAAGGTATATATTTATTAACACGGAGGCTATGTGTTTAACTTATAATCATTCACCCTCCGCATCATTAAATCCTTCAACATGTGGTTCGTGACGAATGCGGAGGCTTCACAATTTACGATCGCGGAGGCTATCGCAATAACATTAAATCTTCACCCTCTGCGATTATTCCAGATTTAGAAAATTGCATTTATCAGCAACATGGAAAATGAGAAGCTATTAAACTCATACATGGGAATTTGACGAGTTTTCTAGGCAATTATGATGAAAATAAAGTATAAAAGAGAGGAGAACAAGCCACGATCATGGGCATTCATTTTTTTAACTCATTACAAACTTATACAACATTTTCAACCTCATTTGGAGCCCATTTGCAAGCTTCGATAATCTGATATTTTGGAGACTAAATCTTCTCATTCAAAAGTCGTGGTGACAGCGGAAGGAGGATAAAGAAGACAACTCTTCATCAACAAAATTTGTGAAACAATTCTTACTTCAAATTTTTTAATTTCATTGTATTTTGTCATGAAATTCATGTGTAACTAAACTCACTCAATTTGGAGAGTTGTTTGCTAACATGTCTTGATGATTATTATGCATAATTTATTATATGAATTTTATTATATCTCTGTGCAATTTACATGCATGTATGTTAGTTTAGAGTAGCCTAGTGGTGAATTATATTAACATGTCTTGTATGACGCTTGTTTGTTGCTTTTTAGTCAAGCCTAGAGGTGTAGCTAGTTTGTAATTTATTTATGCTAATGTTTTCAATCTTCTTGTGAACTTAGCGGTTCATAGAATATAGGGATTTTGTATGGAATTATTTGTATATTATTTTAGCGGATGTATATTGTTGTGTCTCTAGCGGGAACAACTAGATATATTCATATGATTTTTACATGTGTGGTAATTACTTTATGTTGCAAACAACTCCTGAATTGATTGTTGGCATATACACTTTATGTTGCAAACAACTCCTGAATTGATTGTTGGCATATACACTTTATTCTTATTTTTAATTGTTGAAGTATCAGAACAATTCATCGAAAATCCCTCATTTTATTTTTTTTAAATATTATATTTTAGAATTAAATTGTTTTTCTTTGGGTTCGATCCTACTCGACGCTAGCTAGCTTGTAGGAGTTATTAAATTTAAGTGCACTCAACGACGTGCTCGTCAATAGTGAAGCTATTCACTTGGCCAGAAGAATGACAAACCAAAACATCGCAAGTAGCTCAAGCAGACTCATACGATGAGTAAAGCTGCAAATAGATTAAATGGTCAAGTTGAATTAAGAGAGTCACCATGTACACATTCAGGTTATGCTGGACACATGAGACTATTTTCTACGAGTTACCATACTGAGAGACATTGAGAGAGTTGTATTCATTGAATGTCATGCATATTGAGAAAAATATCTTCGTCAATATAATTGGCACAATACTTGAACTTGTGGGGTAAAAAAGCTGATTTGAAGGCTCTCTCAAGTTTAAAAAACTTAGGCATAAGTCTCAATGACCAAAAGAAATTAGAGGTAAATTGGAATTACCTCAAGCATTTTATTGTACAAGCTGAAGAGAGCATGAAAATATTTGAGATGATACAAAATATCAAATATCCTCATGGTTATGCAGGAAGTTTGAAAATCATATTAATTTGAGTGATAATAAATTTATTGGGTTGAAAATGCACGATTGTTAGAGGTGTCAATTTGGTCCAAATCCATTTATAATCCATAATCCATCCATTTAAATTTACCCATTAACCATCCATTTAATTAAACGGATCAAATTACCCATATCCGTTTATCACCCGTTTAATAAATGGATGAAACGGATGATCCATGATCCGTTTATCATCCGTTTAACTATTTCTACTTGACACAAGATGCAGACGGGTTCGTTGGTTTCATATACGCATCCATTGGCATCAATATGATCCATCATTTACTATCTATCTGTCACATTAGCAAGCTCCTCTTAATTCTGATTGAACAATAAAATTTCCTTAACAGTTTTGATTAATTGGGGATTGTTCATCTCTGTGTTACAAACTCAATTTGTTTGTTTTTCTCCTAATCAAGCTAGGGATACGCGGGCTTTTATTGAAATGGTTAGACAAGGCAATGTGGCCAAGACAACCGTGCAATTCTGTCAAATTGCTTTGTTTGTTTAACCCTTTTTTAAACAGTAGTAATTACACTTGTGATTTTTAGAACATGCTTGCATGTCTCACCAACTTTTAAGAATCAATGTATAGGTTTTAGGGTAAACAAGTAATAGATTAAAGCACTTACCGAGTTCCAAGTTGCAGGAAAATGAGGATGCATTATTTCATAATCGATGGTCAACTGAAAGTGGCGTAGGAGATCAAACACAAGATGCTCGTCCAAACTCACAAGATGAGGATGCATTATTTCAGGTATCAATAATTAGCATCTTTAAACTATCTATCACCTATTGTTATTCAAATCATTGTAATCTGCTTTTGTAGGATTTTGACGCATCATATACGGATGAATTGACTAGTTATTTGGATGAGAATAAATTGGATCGAAAGATGGAGCTTAATGTATTGGACTGGTGGAAGGGTGAACAGTTTAGGTACCCGATTCTTTCTCGTTTGGCTAGTGACATGTTGGCTATACATGTTTCAACAGTGGCGTCTGAATCCGCATTTAGCATTAGTGGAAGAGTACTTGACCAATACCGTAGCTCTTTACTGCCCGAAACTGTGGAAGCTTTATTATGTGTTAGAGATTGGTTGTTTGAAAGAAAATGTAAGTCAAAATCTTTAGAGAAAAAAGTCAAAATTTTTGTTAAAAGTAATTCTCAAATTTATATCATATTTATGCATGTAATTTTTTAAATTTCGCATATTTTTTAAAAGATATTCAGATATATAATATCTTAAAAGTATATTATCAGAAAACATATTAATTACTAAAATAATACAATTAAATTAGAATTATTTGATAATAACAAATGAATAAATGAGTGATAATTGGTTAAACGGATCCTAAACGGATAAACGGATCATAAATGGATAAACGGATGATAAATGGTTGGATGATAAACGGATAAACGGATCATAAACGGATAAACGGATCATAAACGGATAAATGGATCATAAACGGATAAACGGATCATAAACGGATAAACGGATCATAAACGGATAAATGGATTATCCATTAATCCGTTATCCGATTATCATCCATCCATTTAATCCATTTAAATTAAACGGATGGATCGGATTTCATCCGTTTATCAGTCATCCGTTTTGACCCATCCGTTTATAAACCGTCCATCCGTTTTGACACCTCTAACGATTGTCATGTCATGTTGCAAAGGCTTCTTCATATCTCATTTGCCGCTTCATGTAGTGGAGCCTCTTATTTCGTTATCCAAATGGTTTCAAAGGTTATGTTGGCAAGAGTTGATAAAGGATGACATTATTCAAATGAAGGTAGATATTGTGATCATTTTATGTAAGTGAAATAACTCCCTTTGCATGAACTCTGCTTTTTACAAGACTGGAGTGGGTATGAGATAAAGAGAGCTTGCATTCTTTTAGTAAGCTCAAAGTCATATACAGATGCGGATAAGTTTAGAGGGTCTATGAAGCTGCATAAAAACATACATATAAAGATGAGAACTAAAAGATATTTTACCATATTATTAGGATAAACTAGAAACCTTAATTTGAGTTTGATATCAGTAAGACTGAAAACATATGCAACAAAACAATAAAAACCTTCAGAATGAGAAACGTAGAAACTCTTGTTGTCTATATAGATAGATGCCATTAAATTGTTGCATGTCAATAAAATTGCAATATAACTTAAAAGTGATATACATGAGACATGGACTACCAACAAATTTATACCAACTTACAATATAAGCAGTGCCAATATATTTATTTTAGTCCCGTGTCCGTGGAGATTTAATTTCTAATGTTCCGACATATAGATTTCATCATCTAGTACGCCGTGCACATTAAACCGGATCAACCATACCGCGTTCGTTTGGCATTGCATGTAACATATTCTTCTTCTTACCATAAATGTCTTCTTATTCTCTTTTTTACTACAACCTTTAACAGATACAACCAATTATCATAACGAAGAAACAAAAAAATCATCTAAACACATTAACAATATTGTACTAAGCTAACCTCACAAAGTAAGCCACATTTTAACCAAAGAGAGCACTGAGTTGCAACATTTCGAAGTCAAATCTTGATTAAGAAAACCTATACAACAATATGGTGACCATATAAATTCAAAAAAATTTGCAAAGCTAAAATTAATCAAAATACGCCACAGGTGAAATTGAACAAAATCTCCAAGCGCGAAAAATGCCTAACCTTTGGCCCGCCATACATTGGCACCCACTGAACATTTTCGATAACGCCTAAGCTTCAATTGAAGTTATGCTCTCCTTTGAAGTTGTGGGTTGAAAAAAGAAAATAGTTGGGCCTCTTTAACTTTTAATGGGCCATTGAAATTTACCCATTAAGATAATTTTACTTTCACTGTTTACTCATTCCAACCATGCTGCCTCCTCAAACAGATTGCAACCGCTCCCTCACTTTTCAATTTTAGATCTCACACGACAGTTACCCCTTTTCAAGCTCCTACTTCATTTTCATAGTGTCCAATTATGCCTCTCAAAACTAAAAATATGTTTAGAGGAATTAAACCTCCGAGGACGATACAAAAACATGTTCAACAAATAAATGTTTCGATCAAAAACACTGAGAAAAAGAGTTCCACAAATTCCTTAGAAGGTAATGAAAGTGATATACCATCAATTGACTCAATACATCCTCCACCGCCTTCCATAAGGCCCCCTTCATGTTCTACTGTGTCTAAACAACCAATCATAAGGCTTACCCAACCTATTGAGCCTCAGCCTGCCACCCTACCTCCTACGTCATGTATTGTGTCTTTGCCACATGTTGTCCCTTGAAACCTCAATGACCTGTTGTGCCTTCTTAACCTCAGCCGCCTATTGTCAATCTCCAATCTCAGCCACCTAATTTTGAATTTCAGCAACTCACTTATCAACCTCAGCTTCCTCAAACACTCATGGAGTGATTATCTTGAGGTGAATAAGCAGAAAATACCTACTGAATTTTTGGTGTCTGAAAATTCAGAAAGTTTAAGAGCAAAAGGTGATATATTTCTAGTTAAAGTTGATAACATTTATGCAAGTCTATGCTCATCACTATTTTGTATTTTTTTATAGGAGATAACACTAAACACGGGGTGGAAAATGGTAACTCGACTTTTGATATTCTTCAACACTAATTAAAAAAAACGAATCAAGGTTGATGTTGGTCCTAATGGCCAAACTCCAGCTCGTCGTGATAGCGCGAGTTTATTATCTCATGCAATTGGATGCATTGTAAGCGAAGAAGTACCGATGATAAAAGAATGGTTTAGTCAGCTTGATGTTCATCAAACATGGAATATTTTAGAAAGTCATGTTTAATTGTTATTTATGATTTACTAAACAAAATATTCAGATCTATGTGATGTTGTATTGGCTGATATTGTTGTTAATTAAATGTCTTTCTTTGCAAACCATGTCTTTGCTTGGTACTTTATCTCTAATTATGATCTGCCTCATAGTCTTTTTTATTTTTTCACTTCCTAAGGTATGAATATCTTATATTAATGTAACATTACTTCGCTTGATGTATGATGTGAATTATGATTTGAGGCAAATGTTATCTCAAGAGTTGAAAGTGAAGTATGTGCAATGTTGATTATCATTGTGTTCCATATTTTGAATTTAAGGTTAGAGTTTTAGACTTTTATGTTTGAATTCCTAGCTTGGTGTTACGTTTTTGTGTTTCGTGTGCATATAGTCGTATCTCGGTTATATCTCCACTGATGGTTAATATTTTATGCGTAAGAGTATTGCTTTTAAGTCTTGATGAAAACAGGAGTTGGATATTTGTGTTTAGTTTGATTTTATTTCCTATATGCTTTAGCTTTCTTTATTTCGATTAGTCAGTATAAGACAAGAGGTTTGTTGCAAATTACAAATGCGACTCTTTCACACATGCCACTTATAATGTTATGTTAGTGTTAGATAGCGTATTCGATATATTTTTCGACAAACTTCTTGGCAATGCCGCCTAAGCTGATTTATGTTGATGTGAAAATCTTGGGGCCAGTCTAATTCCTTTTCTTTAATTTTCATCAATCATCCAACAACTTCAAAAGTTCAATGTTTTTCTTGCTAACTCTTAGGTTATCAAATAGCTAACTTTTGTATGGACTCTAAAGACTATATATAGGGAGTGTTGTTCTGAATTCTTGAGATTTTCCTAACAACCGATGCCCTAGTTAGTAGTTACACTTTATCCTAATGCATGTAATACGTAAATTGTACAAATGATTCTTCTTTAACATATTTATTACGGATAAGCTTTACCATCATTAATTAGAATTGCTATCGGTTCACTTGCTATCGGTTCACTTTACTCTTTAATTGTAGTTCATTTGTATAGTATATATATGTGCAGCGTTTGCCGATCCGGTATGAGTATTTCGACCCTTTTTGCGTGCTGCAATACGCTCCTTGAGCCAGTCAGGATAGCCGATAAGCTTGTAACAGGTGCTTTTGTCATGACCAGAACGCCCACAGTGAGTACAAAGTACACCACTTTTATCCGGAAGAGCTAGAGCGTTATTTGAAACAGGCGGAGCCGATGAAAAAGACTTGTGACGTACAGCAAAAGTCGTACCAAGGTCAGCAGCAGGCTCGCGATCAGTGAGGACGGAGCGAAGCCTTTCTTCCTGGACAACAAGAGCATACACCCGGTTTAATGGCGGGATAGGGTCCTGTGCTAACAGATTTGAACGAAGAGACCCGAACATCATGTCATCGAGACCAATCAAAAATTGATGAACATGTTCTTCTTCATGTTCAGATGTGCGAATAGAATTAAGTTCGCACTTACAGAGACCACAAGAACAATTACGAACCGGCACATACCCGTCAAGCTCTTCCCATAATTTCTTGAGAATGTTATAATAGGTTGAGACGCTATGACCAGACTGACGAAAGGAAGCAATCTGGGCACGGAGTTGAAGTTTACGCGGACCGTTTCCAATGTTAAACCGGAGATTAAGGTCATCCCACAATTGCTTGACCTCCGAAAAATAGGTTATTGAAGATCGAAGAGATGGATCGATGGATTGAACTACCCATCCAACTAGCATAGAATTAACAACACACCAATCTTCAAGAGTTGGATGGTTACTGGCGGTGGCGAGAGGTTTCGCAATTGTGCCGTCCAGAAAACCAATTTTACGTTTTGCTGAAATTGAATTCCGAAAAGCAAGACTCCATTCATCAAAATTGTCTCCTTTGAGAGTCACTGGGCAAATAGAAAGGCCTGGGTGATCAGAAGGATGAAGATAAAAAGGAGAATAATGGCTTATAGGGACGTCATTGGCAGCGGCTAGTGCTCCACTTGCTACTACAAATGATAGGGCTGCCTTTGGACCTGCTTTGAATAATGAACAATGGGCAGCTGTGATGAATATGTTTAACTCTATGCAAGTTAATTCTTCTAACTCGGGTATGTCTCGTAAATGGATTCTTGATACAGGTGCATCATTTCATATGACGGGGGATTGTTCTCTTCTCACTAATCTCACCCCTGTCAAGTCTGTCATTACCATCCGGCTACCCGATGGAAGTTTGTCTATTGCTCACCAACAAGGCCGTCTTTGCCTTGGGCCAATGAGCCTTGATCATGTTTTATATATCCCTAGATTGGACGTTCATTTGTTGTCTCTTGCACAGCTGACTTGTGATATGCAATTACTTGTTCTTCTTACTCCCATCATTGTTGTTCTACAGGAAATCAGTACGAGGACAGTGATTGGCGTGGGTAAGATGCATGACGGAGTTTATTGGTTCCAAAAGTTTGCTCCCGTGGTTCACGCGTCAGCTGTTTCGACCGCTTCCGTTTATTCTGCTCTTCTTTGGCATCGTCGTCTTGGTCATCCATCAGATTCAGTTCTAGTTCAGCACTTCAGTTAGACTGACTTTTTATACAGAATATTTCACCTTGTACGTATTGTTTTAAAGCTAAACAAACTCGCTCAACATTCCCAGAAAGTTCTAATAAAGATGCAACCTTATTTCAGTTAATTCATTGTGACGTATGGGGTCCTTATAGTACCCCGTCCCTTGATGGTGCTCGTTCATTTCTTACTATTGTGGATGATTACTCACGTTTTGTTTGGGTATATTTCCTTCGTGAAAAAGCTGAAGTTCCTACTCGGTTTCGTCAATTTTGCTCTATGGTTCACACACAGTTTCAAATTCAAGTGGCTCGAGTTCGAGCTGATAATGGAACAGAATTCCTTCCATTACGACCATACTTTTCCGACCATGGGATTCTCTTTGAAAGTTCATGTGTTGCAACCCCCCAACAGAATGGTCGTGTGGAGCGTAAGCATCGTCATCTATTAAATGTTGCTCGTGCTCTTCGTTTCCAAGCTGAGCTTCCAATTGTTTTTTGGGGCGAGTGTGTTTCCACTGCTGCGTTTTTAATTAATCGTACTCCGACACCTCTCCTCGACAATCTCACTCCATACGAACTTTTATATCACCGTCCTCCCTCTTATTTACAACTTCGAGTTTTCGGTTGTCTCTGTTTTGCCTCACAAATGCCTCGACATCGTGACAAGTTCTCACCACATAGTCGGAAATGTATTTTTCTTGGTTATCCTACCGGAAAGCGAGCATGGTTATTATATGATCTTGAGAAGAAGGAACGATTTTTTAGTCGTGATGTTGTATTTTTTGAGACATTTTTTCCTTTTGCTTCAGAGGTTTCTACATCTTCTTCGGCTCAGTTATCTGATCAACAACCTTCTGTTGCTATTTATGATGATGAGGCATTACCAGTCAGGGGGAGTTCGGATAATGATAATCTTTCTCCATCCTCAGATGACACTCTACCACCTTCTTCTTCAGAACTGCTTTCAGAGTCGCCTCCTACACAAGATCAGTCTGCTACTATGCGTCGTGGTGCTAGGATGCGATATGCACCCTCTCATTTGTCTGATTATGTCTGCAGTACAGTTTGCCAAACAAATCCTCATGCTTCTTCAATTACTCACGTGTCGGCATCGCCATCCTCGGCTGTTATGGTTCAATCTGAGCCCACATCTTACAAAGCTGCTGCACTTCATAAACATTGGCGTGCAGCTATGACGTCAGAACTTGATGCTTTGGCTCGTAATGGCACTTGGACTTTTTCGATCCTTCCTCCCGGCAAGAAACTAATTGGTTGTAAATGGGTATATAAGATTAAATATAAGTCAGATGGTACGATTGAACGTCACAAGGCAAGACTCGTTGTTCTCGGTAACAGACAGGTTGAGGGTGTTGATTTTAGGGAAACATTTGCGCCTGTTGCCAAGATGACATCTGTGCGTGTTTTTCTTTCTGTTGCAGCTATTCGTAATTGGGAGTTGCACCAAATGGATGTACACAATGCCTTCTTACATGGTGATCTTGATGAGGAGGTATATATGCAGCCCCCTCTCGGTCTTGCTAATGTTCCGCCTGGTCATGTTTGTCGTCTTCAGAAATCATTGTACGGACTAAAACAAGCACCTCGAAATTGGTTTGCTAAACTTTCTCAGGCTCTTTGTGTTTTTGGTTTCCATCAAAGTCGGGCTGACTACTCATTATTCTCCTACTCGCAAGGGTTGATCACTTTACAAGTGCTTGTCTACGTTGATGATCTAATTATAGCCGGAAATGATTCAGCTGCAATCTCCCGTTTTAAGCAGTATCTTAGCAGTTGTTTTCATATGAAGGATTTGGGTGTTCTCAAGTACTTTCTTGGCATTGAAATAGCCCGAAGTTCTTCTGGTATATTTCTCTCACAACGCAAGTATACTCTGGACATTATTTCTGAAGCTGGCCTCCTTGGTGCCAAACCATCCGAGTTTCCAATGGAGCAGAATCACAACTTAGCTGCTTCTTCGAGCTCCTTGCTTGACACACCCGAGCAATATCGTCGTCTTATAGGTCGATTGATCTATCTCACTATGACTCGTCCGGAGCTTTCTTACTCGGTCCATACGCTTGCACAGTTTATGCAACAACCGCGTGTTGATCACTGGCATGCTGCCTTACGCGTTCTGCATTATCTAAAAAGAAATCCCGGTCAAGGTCTTCTTCTTTCTGCTACAAGTTCTTTGCATCTCAACGCTTATTGTGATTCTGATTGGGCTACTTGTCCGGTCACTCGACGTTCAATTACATGATATTTCATTATGCTCGGTCGTTCTCCTATTTCTTGGAAGACCAAGAAGCAAGTCACAGTGTCTCGTTCATCTGCAGAAGCTGAATATCGGTCCATGGCTTCCACTTGTTGTGAGCTCGTTTGGCTGAAGTCCCTTTTACGCTCTCTTGGAGTTTCCCACTCTTCTCCTATGTCTCTTTTTTGTGACAGCCAGGCTGCTCTTCATATAGCGGCTAATCCGGTATTTCATGAGCGCACCAAACATATAGAGATAGACTGTCATCTAGTTCGGGACCATATTCAAGCGGGTACTATTATTACGCGTTATCTACCTACGTCACAACAACCAGCTGATCTCTTTACCAAAGCCCTTGGTCGAACACAATTTCAGATTCTTTTGGGCAAGTTGGGCATTATAGATCCTCATGCTCCAACTTGAGGGGGAGTATTACGGATAAGCTTTACCATCATTAATTAGACGTGCTATCGGTTCACTTTACTCTTTAATTGTAGTTCATTTGTATAGTATATATATGTGCAGTTAAACAATCAATAGAATACAACAATTTCCTCTCCAAAATCATTTGTCTTCTTATCTTCCTATCTTGTTATCAATATTTTTAGCAAAGAAAGACTATTCTTCAAGTGAGCTGATCATTACAGCTTTCACAACAACAAAAGTTATTACATATTTGGTTGAACATTTTTTGTAAAAAATCACTTACTGTTTGAATCAAATGTGCTCATTCTTAGCATTTAACAAAAGATCATAACCATCCACAAAGATATCCAAATGGTCCATCACATCTGACTTTGTAATGCTCTCCCCTTTATCTGCCTTGCAAACCAAGTATGTCATTGTTCGGGCCACCTCCGCCAACACCGTCAAACCAACCATCAGAGGCAAGCTCACAACTCCACACACTATCCGCGTCCCAAACCCTATTCCGTGCAATCCTATTTGGTAAAATCCTCCGTTCATGGCTACATTCATGGTTGTCCATGCCACCAAACCACTGCATAAACTGATAGGGAAGAGAACTTTAATGGTCTTATATGCCCTCCCCTTAACCAAACTCCTGCTCTTACTCAAAGCCTCGAATCCATATGTAGTCTCTAGAACAGTCACCGTGTTACCGAATATCCATATGGTGCTGATGTATATCGTAATTCCATAATAAACCATTGATATGACGATCACACCTAGTACTCCTAGGTTTTTATAACGTCCTCTGTAGAAAAAGCTAGCCAACAATGGAGGCATTATCAAAAGTCCCAGAAGAAAACTGTAACAAAATATGACTCCCCATTCAGCTAGCCATGTCAACACAAGCTTCTTCCAAACCTTCTTAAACGCGCAAAGAGTTGTTTTGAATGTTATATCGGTTTTTTCAGTGTAGATGCATGCAACTGAATAAGTCAATGACGAAAAGGCGAGTAACGAAAGGCCTGAGCTCAAAACAAAATAGGAAAGTTCAAAGACAATAAAAGCAACAAATCTCCATATGGGAAAGGGAGGAGGATTTGGAATACTGAGATGAAATATTAAATTTAAGATGAACATTTCTGGGAATAAAAAAGTTGATAAAGGTGTGCTGAGGGCAATGATGATGGATGAGGGTAAGGTTAGGAAGATGGTTATTTGGGTAAAGAGTTTTCTGTTTGATGATATGATGTTGAATGATTCCTTGTAGATGGAATTGAAGCTGAGAGTAGTAGTACTCTTCATACCATTAGACTGTTGATACATGATTGATGATTTTTCAGTATCTCTCTAACTTGGAGTTGGATATAGGGCTCTGCTGGATGGAGTTTGAGTTGCTGATATTTGTTGGAATTAAAAGCTAGCTATACTTATAGTTGATGAAATCTGAGTCTTAATAACAAGACTTGTCAAAGTCTCTTAACTTGAAAGGTTCAAAATGTAAGCTGAAACACACATTGGATGAAAATATATTTATTAACTCCCTGATGCCGGCTAGATAGTCCTACTACTGTCTACTCACCATGTATTATAAAACTTAACAAGAATGTTTCGTGCCCTGATGGTGGATAATTAATATTAGCAATTTCAATGGACAAAGGTGGGTTGGTTGACCAATTTATCGGCTTTGATTTTGTTAAAATAAATTAAAGTGGTTTGCTACTTTGCTTCAACAATATTTTCAAGAGACATTAACTTAAACGTTTTCAAGGAGACTTTTTCAACTTGAAAATTTCTAGGGCATGCAGTGATCAATACTGAATTATATTGACTTGGCCACGAAACAATTAACATGCTCACGCCACAAAGGTAAACTTTATAATCCTTTTATTAACTATATTGATTGGAAATGACAAGTGTGCCCTTTCATTACTAAAAATGATTAATATTTAATTAAGGGTTAATTGCAGTAAACCACCATTATAAATTTTTTTTACGAAACGAGTATATTATAACAACGCCGTTAACAAAAAACCACCAATTTTACTGTTCCGTTAAAAATCGTCGTTAAATCGAATTTTTTATTATTAATTTAATCTAATTTCATTAATTTTAAAACGGTTAATTGCAGTAAACCATCATTATAATATGGTGTTTTGCAGTAAACCACCATTACCAAAAAAATTTTACGAAACGAGTATATTATAACAACGCCGTTAACAGAAAACCACCAATTTTACTGTTCCATTAAAAATCGTCGTTAAATCGAATTTTTTATTATTAATTTAATGCTTATACGGAAACTTGCCCAGATCAAAATTTATCTACATTCTTGTCTGCAAATATGTTGTTAACAACATTTAATGGATACTCAGAAAATACATTGTATCTTCTATTTTCATTTGCATTTTAAATTGCATTCCTAAGTTATAACATATAGAATTGTTGCTTTATCCATATAAGCATCCTAGATAGGAGGTGGTCTCTTTTGAGACTCTTGAGATCCCATCATGGTCGTTGGTTGGGTTTGCTTTTGGGGTCTAGATTGTGCCACGTGGAGGTGAGAGAAATTCGAAATCGGAGGTGAGAGAAATTGTTGCTTTTGTTCTCTCACCTCCACGTGACACAATCCGGACCTCAAAAGCAAACCCAATCAACGGCCATAATGGGGTCTCACCCTTTAATAGGGGTCTCACCCTTTAATAGAGGTCTCAAAAGAGCATCCCTCACAGATAGTATCTACTTTATATACCTCAGTTATATCTAGATTCAAACATAATAATTCCAGTAAACAACCATTATAATATGATGTTTTGCAGTAAACCATCATTATAAAAAAAATTTAACGAAACGAGTATATTATAACAATGTCGTTAACAAAAAACCACCAATTTTACTGTTAATGAAATTAGATTAAATTAATAATAAAAAATTCGATTTGACGACGATTTTTAACGGAACAGTAAAATTGGTGGTTTTCTGTTAACGACGTTGTTATAATATACTCGTTTCGTAGAAAAAATTTATAATGGTGGTTTACTGCAAAATACCATATTATAATGGTGGTTTACTGCAATTAACCCTTTAATTAATGAGGTCATCAATTCAAACCATTTACTTTTTTGATCTTAAGGCTCACATTAGTTTTAAGTTTTCATTTTAAAATAGGTTCTCATTTGAACCTTTCCCTATCATAAGCTATTAATTGGACGACTGAGTCAAACTGTTACAAGCTACCTACTAACTCAATATAGGGAGCTGAAAGTTCGAATCTAAAGAGATAATGAAATTTCGTTAGACATGTTGACATCATTTCAATCATTGATTTTGATTTATCTAACGGTTGATATTTAATTAATTTTTAACTATAATAGGTGGTTAAATTTGCAAAATACACGTGCGGCTGATAATGACATTTATTAGAATCAACGTTGGATTAATAGAAATTAACTTGATGATGTCTTTCCGTCTCACAAATATTTATTTATCCTTCTAGAACTTTACTCTATTGATATAGTTTTGAAATTTGTTGCAATATTCAAAACTATATAATTTTACTAAAATCAAATTTTAATATTTTTGAAGTTGTCTCAAAACGATAGTTTTTTTGATAGACAGAACGACTTAGTTTAATTCTAAATAACTTAAAAAATGTCACAAACTCGAGTACTCTTTGATTTTTATAACATGAATTTTCCTATATTTAAAGCGCAAGGGTGTGAATTGACGGTTTCTTTTTGAAGCCACAATTCACATTCCTATTTTACCCCTCCTTAATTTAATAATTACTTATTTAACATATAATTCACATTCCTATTTTTCTCCTCTTTAATTTAATAATTATTTATTTGATAAATTATATAATTACGATATAATTCATCTTTATCATTCCATGTTATTTTAATTATATTTTGAATTATGTGCACATATGTGCACTAAACTACTAGTTAATAGTAATAAGGAAGTCTTCTGACAAATACTTCAAACCCTGTCCGATCGAATCGAACATATAAAACAAACTGAATTGTTCAACCTTGAACATAGGCAGTTGCTAAAGATCAGTGAAATTCATAAGATGCTGACCAAAAGCAGTGCCATATTTAACAGTCTCAAGTTCTTACATGGTAATTTTGCCTCTAATTAAAACTGCTCATCATGTTTAGGAATCATCTCGACAAGGGATGGCCATGATTCTCAGTCAAGCACGCAATGACGAAAAATAAGCCGATGTATCTTGAACAGGAAGTTGTATAGATGGAAGGAAAAAACAATGGGAGTAGATATGAATAAATATAGGACGTGAAAGTAATTTGTGATTATAGGATAAAATGGAAAGCCATCTGATCTCTGCAATCTCCGAAACCAGAGGTCGGTGGTTCTAATCTTTCCAGTGCATGTCCAGTCCTTGAACGACGTAGAAATAAATTTAAAAAAGATTATAGGATCAAAAATATAATAATTTGAATAATGCTAGAAAATAATTTCAATGAATGTGGAGCCAAACAAACTTTAACCTAATGAACGAGTACCAGAACCAAAAAATTCAGATCATCACTCATGTATATGCGATAAAATTAATATCCATGTGGCATTGGCATCCTGATCCTCCTTCTCAAGTTTCTGGGGTAGCATAGTTTTGAAGATCATCTTCATTTGGATCTGCAGAATCCAAGAAACTCAGTTTGTCCAGTAGGAATGTGCATTTCTTTTGGAAACCCTGTAAGGGAAGTTAAACATGTTAGTCAGTTTTACGAGGTACTCATCTTTCCCAGGTTACACATAATTATCAACTTGGGAGGCAAGACGCCAACAATGCAACCAGTTGACCATACACACGGTAACATGCTTTATCGTCAAGTTCAGGAGAAGCATTATATTGAAAGTAGTTCCACAAAAAATCCATATAGGGATCGGACGTAGCCTTTTATCACTGGAAAGTTAAGAAGAATTCTTCCAGTCTGATTGGGAGTTGATGATGTTGTCGACAGAACATAAATTACTTTGAATTTCAGTTCCAGTATTCTGAGTTTGATTTGCCATTCCACCATTTACTGATAAACTATTGCTCAACTTGTTATCAAGTCCAGTAACCATTGATGAAGATTGTGAGAGATCACTACCAACAGTACTTGAAGGACCGTGGTTAGTGTATCTAGGGACTCAGGAACTGTTAGGGACCTGATCCCAGACTGCAGGGACTTCACAAAGTATACACGCAGCGGAAATGATGTCGAATGATTTCTTTATTAAATCAATCGACTATACAAAACAATAGTTTGTACTATGTAACAACAACGCAAGCTATTACAATACAAAAGTCAGCTTACCCAGGGTCAGTACCCTGTTCGTGACTTCCAGAGACGCTACCTTCACACGATTCCCCCTGAATCTGTTGTAGCTCTCTCAAACCAAGGAGCTGGGTTCTGATGCACTTCAGCCTTACACAGAACACCCTTGGTTCCTCCTGAGATCCCTCGCACTGCTGCTGGGATGTCCTCCTGCCACCAGGTCCTTCAGACCTTCAACTCCAAGCTTATCTCCTTGATGCACTTTAGCCTTACACAAGAAGATCTTCAACCTCACTTGAATCACTCTCTAGATTCTTGAGTTGTGCTTGAGTTTCGAATGGGAGGGAGAGTTCAAAATGAGTTCATCCATCTCATTTTGAATAGAGACCCACGTGCAGGGTCTTGTCCGTGGCACTGTTCACTTTGTGCTTTCGGCTGCCCTCCTATTGTCCACTAGGTAGAGCATGGTCTTCTATTGTCCACTAGGTGCAGCATGCTCTCCAATATCTCCAAGATATTCACGAGTTCCCAAGTCGGCTAGATTGGTACTTTCTGCAGCAAGCTTTTCTCTTTCTTGTACAGCTGTCCTTCACGTGATCTGCTGTGTCCTCAAGTCCCTGATTGTTAATCCCAGGTACTTGATCCCATCAAGTCCTTCATGAATATCAAGTCCTTCTGTCCATTGCTCAGGTACATCAACCTGAACACTTCACTTAAGACATCAAATGAATGCTGTCATCATCAAAACATGGGTATGAAGATCCTTTGAGTTCACAAGAGGTATCCGAACCTCCAAACCCTCTTGAGGGATGTGAACCTCAGGATCTAACAATTTCCCCCTTTTTGATGATGACAAACACACGATAGACAATATAACAAAATCATATCAGATAAGCATAATCTATCTAGTCTATCTAGTGAGTCACAAGTATGGACAGTTCCCCCTTAACCCCGACCAGGGCTCTCACTCGAGTTATCAGAGACAGGTCCCTGATATGATTCCCCTGAGTGAGATACCCATAACTCTTCCCCCTTTTGGCATTATCAAATAAGGGTGGAAAGTTACACAAATAAGCCAAAAACAATGATCATGCAAACATATAATAAGATCGAAATTATGCAAACTTCAAACTTAAACATTAAAAGTCAAAAGTGCATGCATTGATAGTTTTCAAAAAAAGATAAGTTTTTGGGGGGGTCAAGAACAGGACTAGTCATATGTGGGATATTGGATAAGCATTCTGATATCAGGGCCCTCAGTTCCTAAGCAAGTCCAGGACCTCAGCCAACATTGCCTTCACTTCCCTCTGCCCGGCCTCCAGGGCAATCAACCTCTGCTCAAGGTCCCCACTGACCTCTTGAGGTATCTGATCCACGGAGGTCTCTGCCTCAGCTGCTGTCTGGTCCCCACTTTGCCTGGAGGGGTCACGAACCCATCCTTGGGTCTCATCAAATACCAGTCCCAGCTTCTTGAACAGCAGGGCATCGAAGTTCTTAGTGATAGGGACTTCATCATCTGGAGCCCCATAGACGTCATTGTACTGAAGGATCTTCTTTATGATCCGAGGGAAGCCTAGCACGCCATACCCGCTGAGGTACTCCATCTGGTGGAGAACCAACTTAGGGAGATTGATCTTCTCCTTCCTGAGCAACTTGTCCAAGAGCAGCACGTCCTCCAGTTGGACAAAGCTTGTCTTGGACCCCCTCTGCATGAAGTTGGTCACCAGCAGCTTATGAAGGATCTTCACCTTCACAGTCATGGACCTCGTAGACACCTTGCCCGGCTCTACTGTACCGCAGACCCTCTTCTGAACTGCGTACCTGTCCCCGGCTTCTGGAGGCCACACTCCCTTCACGAAGTGGTCAAATCCCTGATGAGGGATATCTAGCAGATGTGAGAGGTCCAGACTCGACACTCTCAGGTCCTCACCTCCAACCCTGAAGTTCAGGTAGACGTTCTTGCCCTTGACTTCCTTTGACAGGTCCGAGTAGAACTCAAAGACCTTGCTTGGACTCACCAATTCCTCACCACCTAAAAGGCTCTCCCAGCCTTGTTCTTTGATCAATTCCAACAGACCATCCAGCCTTTGCTCACGGAACCACTCCTCCGTGCACAGCAACTCCTCTAGCATTTCTTTCTTGGGTCCCTTGACCCTCTTAGCTGGTTCCTGAGTTTCCTCAGGGTCCTCAAGCTCTCTCTTGGGTTTCTTGCTGGCTTTTCTGATGGGTAGCAACCTGATCTGTGAAGCAGGGGTCTTTCCCTTCTTGACTGGTCCCTTCTTGAAAGACTCAGGTTTCTCAATCACCTGGACATCCTCACTACTCTCTGAAGAGTCCGGAGCTGCTGACTTCTCTATCAAGGAATCTGGGGCAGCAATTCTTCCCATATCTGCCAACTCCTCCAGATAGTCATCGAAGGACTTCGCCTGGTCCCTGGACTCATCAGCACCTGCCTCTATCTCGGCACTGAGGTCATCACCTTCTGAGTCCTCCCTTTGGACTCCAGAACCTTCAGGACCCTTGTCCATCACTCGGGCCTTGATACGCTCCAAGACGGCAGCGATAGCCAGATCCTCTGCATCATCGCCCTCCTCAGCGACGACAGCAGCCTTTGCTGCCTCAACAGCCCCAACAGTCTCCCTTGAGACCTCAGACTCAACAGCACCATCAGTACCACCAACTGGTACGTCAATAGCAACACCACCTTCAGTGGTCTCCTCAACAGCAACCATATCCGCAACCACAGCGGATTCATCAGCAACTCCTTCAGTACCTTCATCCGGTACTTCAGCAACCATCTTGGCAGCCACACTGCCCTCAGCAACTTCATCAACAGACATGCCCCCTCCTGGGGCCACCACAACTGGGTCAACAACATCAACAACCGGCTTGCCCACCGAGGGGTCCACAGCCACATCCACACATGCACTATCATCACCCACCACTGGGGATTCAACAACCATGGAATTAAAGAGGATGTTCAAATCCTTACCCTTGAACGAACTCACCGGAGTAGCCGGAGCAACTTCCTCGCCAGCGACCTCCACGGCGGTCTCCACAGCGGTCTCCTCGGCGCCTGCCGCAGGAACCTCTTCAGTCTGTTTCGCGACCACCTCCTGGGCCACGACAACCTCTGCTGGTTGTTCAGTCATCACCTGAGCCGTGACGGTTTCCTCCACCGCCGCTTGGATCTGTGGATTTGTGGCGCCGTCGGCCACGGTGTTGGATGCTTCGGTGTTGGAGTTTGTTGATGCCATTTGGGATGTCGGAAATTTGAAGTGCGTCGGAGTCGATTTCGGAGAGATGTGAGATTTTGCAAAATTTGAATTTTGAAATCCCTTTCCAAAACCCTAAAGCCCCTTTGCAATCAATGAGACCCTTGGACAAAACGGTTGGGCTTTCAATGATCTGTCCAATCGTCGCGTCCCTTCGCCACACACCTTTTTCCAAGACCATTAATTGAAGTACACATCCCCACCTGCTCCCATAAAGCTACTGTTGCACTGACTTCCCTGGTCACATACCTCATGCTTCTCTGGAGGTTCCTGAACCCAGTCACTGCCCTGAACAGAAGAATGCAAATCCAATACCTTTCCAAAGACTACACAAGGGACGTTGTGATGACTTGGCTGAACCCAAAGGGTTATAAGATATCTGTACATCACAACTGAAGTCACTCACCTCACCTCTTAGTGAATTTTTCATCAAGTCCCTCAGTGTGTATGGCTAGGGTGGCTAATGTACACTTCCTTCATGAGGTTTGGGATCAAGATCCGGAAGGTACGGCTAGAAAGAAATTCAGCACCAAAATATGACATTTTCATGTTTAATCAAGAAGTAATGCATGCAATCAATCTATCACACATAGACAAAATCACATACTTAGGCTTATAAGCATAACTAACTACCTTACTCTAACCAATCATCGGAAGAAAAGTTAGGAGTACCTCACTAGGTAGAGATCATGCCAAGAGCCATTCTAACTTCTCGAACGGTTCCCTGCTCAGGGCCTTGGTGAAAATATCAGCCACTTGCTCCTCGTCCTACATGACTCCATGCACACAAGTCCCTTCTCTACACAATCCCGAATAAAGTGATGTCTAATTTCAATGTGCTTCATCCTACTATGGTGAGTTGGATTCTTAGCAACAATTATAGCACTTGTATTATCACAATATATAGGATTTTATCAAAGAAAAGATTGAAGTCACTTAGCTGGTTCCTCAGCCATAGGAGCTGTGCACAACAGGACCCTGCAGCAACATACTCGGCCTCCGTAGTAGAAAGAGCTACTGAGTTCTGCTTCTTAGATCCCCAAGATACTAAGCAAGAGCCCAGATATTGTGCCATCCCTGATGTGGACTTTCTATCAGCTCGGTCCCCAGCATAGTCTGCATCGGTATATCCCTCCAATGTCAGGGACTTGAACCTCGGATACCACAGAACCAGGTTCCTCGTTCCCTTCAAGTACCTCAGAATCCTCTTCACAGCCTTCACGTGTGATTCCCTGGGATCTGACTGATACCTGGCACAAACACAGACACTAAACATTATATCAGGACGACTTGCAGTAAGATAGAGTAATGAACCTATCATGCCCCTGTATAGCGTAGGATCTGTCTTGGGAGAGCTCTCGTCCCTGGACATTAAGTCGCTGGTAGAGCTTGGAGTAGTCGAGGGCTTTGATGTCTCAAGTCCATACTTCTTGACTACCTCGGTCAGGTACTTCTCTTGGTGTATCTTGGTTCCTGACTCTCCCTGGACTATCTGAAGTCCCAGAAAGTATGTGAGTTCCCCCACCATACTCATCTCAAATTCACTCTCCATAAGTTGAGTGAACTTCTTGACTAGGTCCTTACTAGTCGATCCGAAGACTATATCATCCACATAGACTTGCACCACCAAGAGATGTTTCTCCGTCCTTAGAAGAAACAAGTCTTATCCACGGTCCCTCGTTCATATCCATGAACTATGAGAAATTCTGATAACCTCTCGTACCATGCTCTAGGTGCTTGCTTTAACCATAAAGCGCCTTGTCCAGGACATATACCTTGTCCGGATGATCAGGGTCTTCAAACCCTGGAGTCTGCTTCACGTATACCTCCTCCTTGAGGTACCCGTTCAAGAATGCCGTCTTCACGTCCATCTGATGGAGCTTGAATCCATACTGAACCGAATAGGCAATGAGCAATCTGATAGCTTCTAGTCTCGCTACCGGTGCGAAGGTCTCATCGTAGTCGATGCCTTCCTGTTGATTGTACCCTTGCACAACCAACCGAGCCTTGTTCCTCACAACAAGTCCCTGCTCATCCTTCTTGTTCCTGAAGACCCATCGAGTCCCTATCACCTTCCGATTGTCTGGTCTAGGTACTAGTCTCCATACTTTGTTCCTCTCGAACTGATGCAATTCCTCATGCATCGCTTGAACCCAATCGGGGTCCTTGAGTGCCTCCTGAACCGTCTTAGGTTCCATCAGGGACACGAACGCGGTCTGAACCCGTTCTCCTTTGATAGCAGCATAACAATAGAAGTCTTGAAGTCTCCTGTTTGGTTGACTAACCCGAGCACTTCTCCTCTGTGGAACTACCTCTCCTAAGGTCTCCAACTCATTGTTATCTCCCTGAGGTCCCTGATCTGGATCAAGTACCTCCTGCGTATCATCAGGTAACTGATCTTGCACAAGTCCCTCATCATGGACTTGATCCTCATCAATACCATCAGTACTGGATTCCCATCGACACCTTCCTGTGCCTCATCGATACCCTCTTGTACCGGACCCTCTGTGTCTTCAGCCTCTGGCCGTGTAAACACAAAGACTTCTGCAGGTTCCTGACTCTCTTGATCGTTGCCAGGGTCATGAACCTCAGCAGGGTTCCTTGGCATGACATTCTCGTCAAAACCACATGTACACTCTCTTCGACTGATCTAGTCCTCTTGATGTACACCTTGTAGGCTCTACTATGCATTGAGTACCCTACAAATATTCCTTCTTCGCTTCTTGCATCAAACTTCCCAAGTTGATGTTTCCCGTTGTCATGACGAAGCACCGACACCCGAATACCCTCAAGTGTGATATAGAAGGTCTTCTGCCCTTCAACAACTCGTACGAGTCTTGTTCAGAAGTGGCCTCAAGTAGGCCCTGTTCAACACATAGCACGCTGTGCTCATGGCCTCTGCCCAAAATCTCTTTGGCAGTCCACTCTCAAGCAACAAGGTCCTGGTCATATCTTCCAGGGTCCTGTTCTTCCGCTCAACTACCCCATTCTGCTGTGGAGTCCTTGGAGCTGAAAAGTTGTGATGAACACCCTGACTAGCACACCAGCTGATGAATTGTGCGTTGTCAAACTCAGTACCATGATCTGATCTGATGCTTCTGAGTTTCTTAACAAGTGAAGTCTCTACTTCCTTTGCCCAGGTTCCGAACCGATCAAATACCTCAGTCTTTGAAGATATAAAATCGTCCATGTAAACCTTGAATAATCATCAACCAAGACGAACACATACTTGTTCCCTCCGATTGATTGAGTCCTCATTGGTCCGCATAAGTCCATATGCACCAATTCCAAGGGACTGCTGGTACTCACAACCTTCTTTGGCTTGAATGAGGTTCTCGTCTGCTTTCCTCTTGTACAGGGTACACATACCTCGTCAGGTACCTGACCAAGTTCTGGAAGGCCTCGAACAAGATCCAACCTCTGAAGTTTCTCATCAACTTCCGATTCACATGACCAAGACGTCTATGCCAAAGGTTTGAGTTGTCTGCCCTAGATGACAAACAGAGGTACTCATCCGGATCCCAACTCGGATCGGTCTTGTATACCCCATTATCAACCGTGCCTTTGAGAAGAATCTTACCTGTGCTAAGAGACTTAACAAAACACCCATTAGATGTGAAAACAACCTTGTTGTTTCCTCCTTGACAAAGTTGATAAACACTAAGTAAATCAAACTTTAGATTATGAACCAAGTTCACATTATCAATGCTAACCTTCTCCGATAAGCTTACCATACCGGTACCAAAGATCTCACCCTTGCTCTTGTTTCCAAAGGTAATAGAGCCCCCTGGATGCTGCTGCAGTGAAGAGAAATAGTCCATTTGACCTGTCATGTGGCTTGAACACCCGCTGTCCATATACCAGGGACCTGTTCCAGTACCAGTCCCTCTCTTCACCTGCACACAAAACAATCAGTTCTTACGAACCCAAACGAGCTTTGCCTCTTTGGGTTTCTTCTTAGAAACAGAACCAACACAAACAATAGGGTTAGAAACATTAGCATCAGCTTTGACATCCTTGTCAATCCGGGTTGACGTCCCTCGCTTAGAACAACCAGGGTCCTGAACCTCAGTCTTGGAAGCTTTCCGACACTTGTTCTTCAAATGTCCCTCCTTTCCACATTGGAAACAGATCTTCTTCCCTTTGAAGTTCTCCTTCTTGAACTCAGCAATCTTCTTCTTTCGATGGTTGAAGTCGATCCTTGTTGGTTCACGGCCTTGAGCATTCTTTGCCCATATACGGTATCCCTTACCATATGTCTTAGCCTTGTCTTGAAGGTCCACCTTCACATGTGGAGTACTCCTAGGCTCACCAGCTTGTGGAGCTCTCTTCAGTATGGTTACCTCACCATAACCGAGACCGGGTCTTGACTTCTTTGTTCCCTGAACATTTGTCTTTACCCTTGCAGCAGGTTCACGACCCTGCTTAGCTTGACGAGGTCCTTGACCAAGTTCCACCCTTCTTAGCTTGACCAGGTCCGCGACTAGTCTCGCAACCCTGTCTTCTGTTGAGTTCAGCCTCAAGCTGCCTAATCCTGGCATCTTTCTCAACAAGCTGAGCATCTTGCTTAGCAATCACATTAGACAATTCATAATATTTATCATGAAAGCCTCTAATAATATTAATTAGATCGTCACGTGATTCAAAAGTAGATGACTTAGAGGTATTCTTTACCTCCTTGGATGAGGATGATGAGGATCCACCTCTGGCCATAAGACATGTGGTCCTTCTGAAGGACTTGACCTCACATTGACTATCCAGGTCGCTGTCTTCCTCGGAGTCCCCCCAAGCAGCGATCATGGCCTTGTTGTCCTTAGGTCTCTCACCGTGAGGCCTTTCCTTGTTGTGAGCTTGATCCCACTTTTTCTTTCTGCAATCCTTAGCAAAATGTCCTTTTCTGCCACAGTAGAAGCACTCATCGTCCATTGTTGCAGTTCTTTTCTGACGTTGGGTTTTTGAGTTCCCTGGATTCGATTTCAGGGTCATGACCTTCATCGCATCCGTCAGAAGTTTCTCATCCCCTCTTCCTTCTTTCCTTTCACCAGACCTTTGTTGAACTTCTTCCATTTGGAGTTCTTCTGGTTCTTTCCCTTCTCAGAGACCAAAGCAATCTGCTTTCCGGATCTTTGAGGTTCGCGACCCTCTAGCTTCATCTTCTCAATGAGCATGTCACTCTCCAACTTAGATACCAGGTCCTCTAGGGTCATTCTCTTAGTATCAGCAAGTGAAGCTAAGGTCCTTGATATGTCATCCCACTCCGGTGACAATCCTTGAAGGAAGTGATGGGTAATCTCCCATGTCTCGTACACCTTTCCAAGTCTTGACAAGGTAGCCAAGCATCCTTGAAACCTTGAGTGATACCCATGTATCGACTCATCCTTGTTTTGACGAAGACTCCTGTACCTCGTCTGTGCAGTGAGGATCCTGTTCTTTCTGACGTCCCCAGAACCATCATATATCCTCCTGAGAGCATCCCAGACCTCAGACGGGTCTGTGTAGATGATGACCTTCTCTAGATCACCAGGTTCCAAAGCAGCATGCAGAACCTTCATGGCTTGAGCGTTCTTCTGAAGCTTCTTGAAGTCCTCAGTGGTGTAGAGAGCCCTCGGCTTCTCTTTGGTCTGGTCTTCATCATCCATGATGAACTGACGACCCTGCTCAATGATCTGCCATACCTCGCCATCTAAAGCAAGGACGTGTTCCTCGAACCGAATCGCCCAAGAGTCATACTCTCCGGTTTGAGCTTTGGAGGCGTTGAGAACGAATCACCACCTGACATACCTGCAAACTAACCAACAATCTAGAGCACAGGGCTCTGATACCAATTGAAGGACCGTGGTTAGTGTATCTAGGGACTCAGGAACTGTTAGGGACCTGATCCCAGACTGCAGGGACTTCACAAAGTATACACGCAGCGGAAATGATGTCGAATGATTTCTTTATTAAATCAATCGACTATACAAAACAATAGTTTGTACTATGTAACAACAACACAAGCTATTACAAACAAAAGTCAGCTTACCCAGGGTCAGTACCCTGTTCGTGACTTCCAGAGACGCTACCTTCACACGATTCCCCCTGAATCTGTTGTAGCTCTCACACACCAAGGATCTGGGTTCTGATGCACTTCAGCCTTACACAGAACGCCCTTGGTTGCTCCTGAGATCCCTCGCACTGCTGCTGGGATGTCCTCCTGCCACCAGGTCCTTCAGACCTTCAACTCCAAGCTTATCTCCTTGATGCACTTTAGCCTTACACAAGAAGATCTTCAACTCACTTGAATCACTCTCTAGATTCTTGAGTTGTGCTTGAGTTTCGAATGGGAGGGAGAGTTCAAAATGGCTCCAATCCTTTGCATTTTGAATAGAGACCCACGTGCAGGGTCTTGTCCGTGGCACTGTTCACTTTGTGCTTTCGGCTGCCCTCCTATTGTCCACTAGGTAGAGCATGGTCTCTATTGTCCACTAGGTGCAGCATGCTCTCCAATATCTCCAAGATATTCACGAGTTCCAAGTCGGCTAGATTGGTACTTTCTGCAGCAAGCTTTTCTCTTTCTTGTACAGCTGTCCTTCACGTGATCTGCTGTGTCCTCAGGTCCCTGATTGTTAATCCCAGGTACTTGATCCATCAAGTCCTTCATGATTATCAAGTCCTTCTGTCCATTGCTCAGGTACATCAACCTGAACACTTCACTTAAGACATCAAATGAATGCTGTCATCATCAAAACATGGGTATGAAGATCCTTTGAGTTCACAAGAGGTATCCGAACCTCCAAACCCTCTTGAGGGATGTGAACCTCAGGATCTAACAGAGTCGTGGTGGCGATGTGGATAGAGCCAGAAACTGTGAGAGGGCGGCGCGACTCATCGGGCGAATTCAACTGTCTTTTTTGGTATCGAACCGGTAACATTCATCATTCATTCACAATATACAATTGAACCAAAACTATGGTTCAGTTTTCGTATTTAACAACTACTCGTCAACTTGAACGATTACAAAATAAAGAGGCCCCAACTGGCTATATCCGATTTGAGAGTAGCTAAAGTCTATGCAGCTAAATCTCGTCATTTGAGAAGTCTACGCAGCTAAAGTCTTTGTCTAATGACATTGAAATCTGTCGTATAGGGAAGATACTTAATACTGTGAATATTTTCTTTAGATGGTCAACGCCATGAATCAGGATGTGGCTTTTGTTTAAGGGGTATGCTCAAAGTTCGTCGGGTTGAAGTCTTCCTTAAATGTCTTACATTTTTTATATGTTTAAATAAATTAACATTATTAGATTCCAATGGTTAAAACACAACCAAGTAATTAGCCAGCCTGAGCAATGGAATCTCAGGCTTTTTTTTTCTATTAAAATTTACTCCCATGTGTATTGAAATTTAAATGCACTTGTTCTACCAATACTGAGCTAGGAACAGCATACTAGGCTGAAAAACATGTCATCCATGATTGTTCATGTTTATCTTTCTTTACAAATTTTTGTAAAAAAAAAGAACAAAAGATGGTAATCCTGGTCATTACCTGGTGGAAGAGATGGAGCTATTAAAACTATCAGCAGACAGTCTCTTACCCATCCAGTTTATGATATCTTGCCCAATTTCTTCCTTCTCAGGCTCGAAAAGGAGGTCATGTAAATACCCTTCGTAGAGCTTGATGTCCTTGAAGGTGGATGATGCCTTGTTGTACAGATCTTGGGAAGCAAGAGGATCAGTCACTTTATCAGCTGTCCCGTGGAGAAACAAGGAATGGGACATTGACTGACTTCAAATTCCGCATTAAATATGAGCAGATTCGCAGTATTTCATGTCCCGTCCTTTACCCTGATGGGCCCAGTGTAGGACTAGGGGATCCGAATACTTAGCTAATAAAAGCAGCAGGGTCCCTTGAAACTGGGATGCCTCTTTTGTTGGCTCCTTTGAACTGCAACTTGGACAACTAGGGAAAAGAGAAGCCACGGCCTGCAAAGCAAAAGGCATGTGTTTAAAGGTCAAACAACATTTAAGCATAAGATTTCAATGCTTATCCGTGAATGGAAGTATCCAGAAATGATGAAAATTTGTCGTGCGGGGGGAAAAACTTACTCCTACAATGGGATGAGCTGGCTTGACGCGCAGAGCAGGGGATGTTAGAATAACACCCTTTAGCATATTTTTAATATTAGGATAGGAAGCTGCCTACATGACAATGAGTTCCCCTTCAACACTTGATAAAATAATTTGTAAATACACACTCATTCAGAACTAAGTAATATATTCTTACTGAATATGACTTACCTTCAAGACTACAGCGCCTCCAGTTGAATGGCCAAAAAGAAAACACGGGGTTCCTGGGTTTTCTTCTTTGATCTTTTCCAAGAAAGCTCCCTGTTTATCAGATAGATTTCAACTTAATCACAGGTGAATAAATTAGTTAGACTTGAGATTACTGAAAAAAGGAATGTCGAGGAGCTGAGTGGAACAGGGAGACACGAGAAGAAAAAACACCACATCAGTACTAGGCAACTGCAAGCTTTTCAGACTATAGTTCAATTCTCACACTTTCTGTATAGCAATACATGAGAGGAAGCAATGGTGAAAAAGGGGACGATCTAAACTTACAGTGTCTGCAACAACATGATCGAGAGATGGCACATACCCATGCAGTCCATCACTACCACCATGACCTGTGTGTCGAAAAGGATTCAGTTTATATTAGAAAGCCAACTATTATGCACCATGGAATTAGCTAAAAAAATGCAGAAAATGTCGAATGAGTCTGTTTTGTACCTATCCAGTCCATTGCATAGACCCCGTAACAGCAAGATGTCAACTGCCTAGCGAACTGAGTATACCGTCCACTACATACACATGGCAAACAATAAAAATCAGTTTTGTATCATGAGATCCAAACAACAGTAGTGAGATGAGGCAACTCATAGAGAATTATACAATACAATACCTATGTTCGTTAAGCCCGTGTATGATGACCATAATCCCCCTGTTATCAGAATGCAGCATGTTAGCACTTGAAAGTCATTAGATCGGACGGCAAATGCCAAATGCAATTATATCAACTTTCAAAATATTACTTAAATGAATGAATTGTTTACGCAAGCTCTATTTTCTAATGTTCAAGCACAATATCAAAAACAGGCTTGAAAGATAAATGGTAGGCCACTGGTACAAAACCAATTTGAGATTCATTAAATCAAGCTGCATCATAGCCCTTAATTAAAAATGACTCGCCACACTACCTATCATTTACTAACAATGCATGCCTTGTCAACTTGATGAATCATTATCTCTACAACATGCATCCCTGTTATGATTGATATCCAATGAATCTCTCATTTCTTCAAGGGCAGGCATTTTTAAAATCTAAAGAGCAAAGAATCAATAAAAAAAATCCGCGAGCACTGCAGCACAACCTTAAAATCTAATCTCTCGATACAAACTACACTGTGACATCGCTAATTTTTGAAAATCTCAAAGCTATATGGTGTGACAACAGAATAACAAAATATCAGAAGATGGTCGCTCATCCAGAATTCTCAAACTTAGTCTACAACTACGGATGGAATCCTAAAAACGTTAAACCCTTACCTTGACTTCACCACAAAAACAATCTCAGTAATCACATTTTCCCAGCCTATGCTAAACTTCTAAGGTCTTTGCAAAACCCATACAAGCCTAAATATCCAACCCCATCTAAACCACTTTATTCAACATAACATTTCAATCCCACTCCTACAAACCTGAGACTTCAAATTACAAAGCAAATAAAAACGTGAAAACATTGAAAATACCGACACTCAAACAATCATTTGTTCCAGACAACAGACCATGAGTAACACATGCCCATATCTAACTTGAAAACTTCTACAAAATACGACATTCAATAGCCAAAAAAAGACAACACCAGGAAATAAATAACTTAATCTGAGTGACATGACTAAACTTACAGACATTACATGCGTACAATAGAACCACACACAATAATCCATCCACATGTTCCAATTATTCAATTAGTGATTCAATTCATACACTCCATGATCAAACCTCAAACTAACAGTCCAAAAACCAAATTCATAACTTTCCAATCAAACTATTGAATATGAACACTTCAAAACACACCTGAGTTCAACATTCAGAAGCCGGAAACCATGACCTTACAAAACAAACATTGCTCCTCGGTCCATAAAACAACTCAGTCTTCCACCTACACATCTCCTCCGCTTCATCCGTCACCATCGCCACGCTTCTCAGCCAACGCTTCTCCTCTTCACCACATCAGCATCCTCCTCCTCCTTTCTTAACTCTCCTCCACACCACCGATCTCCGTATTCTCACCTTCTCACCACCATTCAAAACGACATCGTCGCACAACAAAACCAACGAAACGAACACGACTTGAAGGAACAAAAAACGATTCGGATCAAGGAGTGGTGAAGAGGTACCTTACGGAGGTCTTAAGGCTACGGAGAATCGTAATAAACCGGCCGCTGACGCCGGAGGTTAGGCTACATCCTCCGCCGCGGCCATGCCGGAAATATCAGATGAAAGATGAAAAGTTGAAATCGAGGAAGGAAGATGAAACGAGAGGAGAGGGCTTGTTTATTTTAGCTACGGCGATTTTTGGGTTTTGTACGAATGGTTTTGTAGAAATCAAACGGGGCTTTAGATGATACGTCGTCGTTTTTTCGTTGTAACGTTTCTGTTGTTAGTTGGAACGACGCGCATTCTGTGTGTGATTAATAAATTCATAAATGTAGAAAACAGCTCGCAGCTGATTCATATCTAAAAATTGCTTAAATTGACATTTGTGAATATTTTGTATTTAAAAATTATGATTTGAATTAATATTTAGTAACAGTTGAGATAATAAAGGGGGTTTAGTCAATTTGATAGTTGAATTGTTTCGTAAATGATTGAGAACTTAAAACCTGATCCCGTCAATAAGAACGTTGATAATTTATTGATTCTAGATATGGACGGTAAGGCAAGGTGTGAGTAATAGCAATGAGATTCTGATTTATAGATATATATTTCATCTCAAAAGCAGTAAAAAATTTAGTGGTCGTGGTTATAGAGTTTAGCTTGCCTCCCCTAATTTTAGGCGCTGGATTTGCCACTGCCGCTGAAACGCATACGAATATTTAAGTATCGACAATAAATGTTTAGGATAAAAAGATTTATGAGAAATAACATAATTTAATAGTAAAAATATTAAAATAACCGTACATGAGATTCTTGAATATTATTATTATATCGTTTAAGAACTGAACAAACCCAGACTCTATGACAAACGAATTATTAAGAATGAAAAAGTAGGGGAAATTGTTGGCGGCATAATTCGATGGAGTGAAGAGTACGTTATGAGATGTATACATTTTTTAATGGAAAGGTGTTGGGGTGTTGGTTTGGAAGACACATAACTTGAGTTGAGGCAGAGTCTTTTAATGGTCGGTCTGTTAGGCGGACAGCAGGCCTACATGCTGTTATGCATTTGAGTTTGGGACTTTTAAGGTTATATAGCTTACAGTTGTATTGTCATATGAAAATTTGTACCCTGCCTATTGTCCTTTCACAATCTTCATTAAATGAAACTGGATCTGAATCCTCAGTAAGCATGCTTCATTTGTGGCCCAAACTATGATTGGGCCGATTGTAAAAGGGATTTAAGATCGGCCCAATAAACGAGGACTTGATATGAACCACAAGTAGCCAGTAAACTCACTTTAATCCTCACCTGTAGACTCGCTCTGCTTTCTACAGAGCATCCGTAGCCGTCGATATTTAGATCCAACGGTTGAGATAAAGGAGGATAGTTCGAGCATATGTTTTTTATTTTTATTTTTCAGAAAAAAATTAGCATGATT
>QZGG01002510.1:0-36456 GCA_006409495.1 Sedum album
ACTAAATAATAATCGATTTGATAGAATTCGCCCAACGGCCAAACATACATGTGTCAATATCTTGATTCTTCTTGTCTAAATATCACCAGCTTTCCATCTGTCATTTCCCATAGTCGAAGTTTGGGCCGATCTAAATAAAATTCTATTTGGTTCAAAGCATGTCGTTGAGTGCTACAAATTTATACCTAACTCCTCTCTAGTATAGTAAAGCAGTACGGGGTCGAATCCATAGGATACGGTGAAAAGTGACCTTCTTCTGTAAAAGAAACTGTTGGGAATTGGTTTTAGCAACAAGTAAGAACTAGAAAACTTAAAAGCAACACGGGTGTGAAAGAGATGTGCGCGACTGAACTATTGCACTGAACACAAAGTTATTAACAATAATATTAGATGCTATCAGCTCAAACTTATCCTTATGCTTATCGTCGGTTGCTAATGATCTATGACAGATAGTTTAAGTGATCTAATGTCCGGTCAGGGCTTAATAATCCACACATATATTCCGGTCAAGGTTTATATGATATTAAAACTCAACCTAGTCTAAACAATTACGAATCCGATCAAGGTAGTAATTATCTATCCTAGCCGTTACTCCTAATCATTTACCGTCAAGTCCATCTAATTAGTTTTACGATAGATAGTAAATTCAATAACTAGGTCTGGTTCAAGGCTTCGCTTAATTATCTAACCTAGTTATCATGCAATAAGTTTGGAATATTAATACCAAACAAGTCAAGCATCAAGAACAAAACCTCAAAACATAAGATTCATAATTCAAAGTTTAAACTGATAGAGCCAGTTAGCAGGATTAAATGGATGTCACTTCAGATCAAATATAAAATACTTGATCAGAAGAGAGAAAATCATAATTTTGGATGGTTGTAGAGGCATACCGTTTATCGGCACGGAGGATTAATAATTAGATTAAATCTTCATCATCCGCGTTACTAATCATTTACCATCGATGCCAATATCAAAAATAGCAAGTTGTATTAATCAACAACCCTGAAAATGTGAAGCAATCATTGACGTGAGGGCTCAAAAAGAAAAAGATGAGTTTTTAAGACATCAATGGACAAATGCGTACAAAAGAGAGGAGGGTAGAAATCATCGTTCAGTTTAGCAATCATTTGCATTCATTCTACACTTTCCATACTTTTCCCATCCTGTTTTCATTAAAAAGAGCTAACGTGATGTGGAAAAGGTTGGACAGAGGTTATTTAAAGAATTGGTCTGTATAATTCCGAGGGTTTTTTATCCAAAACCATCATTATAATAGGGCGTTTTCCAGCAACCACCCTTATAATGCCTATTTACCAAAACACACCCTTATAAATTTTTCCATTAGGGTTTAACCACCAATAGCAGTTCCGTTAACTATTTAAAGAATTGGTCTGGATAATTTTGAGACAGGCTGATATCCAATTTCTGGAAATCATGAAGGCTGTTGAATTTATTACCGTAGATGAGGTTATTTAATTAAGGAAAATCAATATTCTCCGCATCAAGTTATTCTTCAATGGCCGATAATGGTATTTTGAGGGCCAGACATGGGGCTAGGAGACATACAAATGACGCTGAAGAAGAATATCACGAAGTGTTATGCACTCCCGACGTTTTAAGAGCACCAAAACATCACAAATCAGTATTAGCGAATGATGACTTTTTAACTGAGAGAGGTTTACGCGATGTAGTCTTTGATATTGTCACTAGGAGCAGATGGAGTGATTTCTTGCTTTTCCAAGAGAGTGAAGATGTGGAGGATATTTGTGAGTTCTTGGGAACATTTCACTATGTGGATCACTTAGACGACGAAGGATTCTGATGCTCCTACAGAGGCGTACAATACACTTGTATGGTGTGGTGCCTCATAGAGTTTTTAGATGGCTGACTAATGGTATTGAGTTCTATGTTCATTTCAGGAACATAGAGTCTCCTCGCCCACTAGGTGGACTCTCAGGTATATGCAGGGGTAGAGACGGAGTGACCATCTCGATACAGTGCCTCATATAGAGCATCCAAAGCGCAACCGCATCCCGATCAACATCCATCTCTGGAGTAGATTGACTACATGTTTAACATGATGAGGGTCATATATGATGATGTGCATGGTGAGTTCATTCTTTAGCTGTCTAAGTTTCACTAGGGAGTCCCTTGGCGCACCTTCGACGGCTCAATTTTTTCACTATGCGTGAACTTGTAGAGTTCAGCACCCTAAGTAAAAAAAGAATCATTTTTACATTTTGTACTACTGCCGAGAATTTGGTAGTTAATTTCCCCTTTATAAGAATTTGTAGAAAAGTAGTATTGCAAAAAAAAGTCAACTTAGATTTATAATGTGCCGGAGAAATCAATTCAATGCGAAAAAATATATTTTGACCTTTTTTTTGAGAATGAGGTCAGGATTCTAAAAAAGAATATCTCTTAAATAATACATTGAAACCAGACAAACTAAAAGGTAACATGTATTATTAGAAAATCTTGTTGATCACATTGAGGTAGAACAAGCATGAAATGATAAGTTGTTTAGACGAATAAGGATTAGTGTGGGGTGGCTTCATGGAGTGTATTTATTCGATCTATAAAATTGTAAAATTTATATATTTTCCACGAATCAAGATAATTTTCACAAGTCACTGCAAATCGGGTGGCTATGAAATCAACCAATAGCAAGGAGAAAATTTAGATTTTCAGCTCGATGAGAGACTATATACTTAATGACGTTAGGGTATACATTTAATACATATTCTTAAATCAAGTATCCTTCGTTGTGTGTCATAGGCGTGGAGGATAAACCTTTTTACCGCGGAGGCTATTCAATTTTGTTATATCTTCACCCTCCGCAACGTGGAATTCTTCACCCTCCGTGATAACTCCGAATTCGCAAATTCTATTTATCAAAAATCTTGGAAAAGAGAAGCAATTATCACCTCAGGGTACATAAGAAGATGATGATTTTTCAAGGCATTAATGGAGAAGAGTGGTTTTTAAAGAGAGGAGAGGGAGCACCAAAAATAAGAATTCATTTGGCAATCATTTTGCTTCATTATACACTATATCCACAAACTTTAAATCATTTTTGGAGCTCACATTAAACCTTGAAGATTCTGAATATTCGAAGACAAAGTCATCTCTATCCCTAACCGTAGTGACAACAGAGGAGAGCAATGAAGATTACATCCACAACATCAAATTTGTGAAACATTCTCATATACAAACCCCTTTATTTTTAGTTTTTTTATCACGAATTCTATGTTTATCTAAACCCACTGAATTTGGTAAGTTATCTATGGATATATGTTCATTATTACTACTGCATGATTATCTTGTGTGAATGTTATTCCAATTCTTGGTGTAATTACATTCTTGAATGTTTATTTAGCTTAGCTTAGCAATGAACTATATTAACATGTCTTGTATAATGCTTATAATTTTTCAATCTATTAAGCCTAGTGATATGGCTATTCTGTAATTTATTCAAACTATTATCAATATTCTTAAAACTCAGCGTTTAATCGAATTATTTGTAGATTATCTTAATGGATGTATGTTGTTATGTAGACGGGAATAAATAAATTAATTGCTCTCATCAAAAAAAATCCTTTAAGAATTTAACAGAAAATTACTCTAGACTTAAATTGCTCTCTTTTAATTTAGATTATAATTTCCGCTTGCTAGCTTGTAGGAAAAGATATTTTTTTGACGCACTCAATGACATGCATGCATTCTCGTACATGCCCGCTGAATAGAAATAATTTTTATTTAATAAATATACAAAATATAATGCAGCAAGATTAAAATTTCCAGATAATCGGAAATAAAATAGGAAATTTCGTAAGATATCTCTATTTTTATTTGACTATGGATTTTAACCTCAAGCAACCTCATTATGTATAAATGTGTAACTTGGTTGGTCAAAATAAAGACGATTCTAACACGTAAAGTTCACATATTAAAGAGAGAACAGAGTTTGTGCAATGTCCTGGATTATTGAGATTGGTTCTCATACAGAACAAGGTTATTATGGTGTTGTTCCTCAATGAGTCGCTGGTTGAGAGCACTGACTTAATGAGAGAATGAGGACTCGTAAGAGAGTACATAAAGCTGATGCAGTAAGAGTTGATCAAAGCACTAGTGCTCACTTAGAATAGTCACAAACAGCCATAAAAAACTTCGAGTAGAGTGGCTTTAAGTCGATCAAGGACATCAAATCAAACATATTCAACACTTCCTACAACTGATAACAGAAGTCACTAATATACTGCAAACCAACTAAATATGAGATTAATTGAGATCAATAGGGGATAATGACGAGCACGTCGTTGAGTGCTGCAAATTTGTCCCGACTCTCATACTAGTATAGTATTGGTAAGCTGGAGTCGAATCCACAGGGAACGGTGAGAAGTCGTCTTTCGATCTACAATCTATAATTGGGGTTTGTGACTATGAGAAAGGTAAAGAAAAGAAAATAGTTGCGCAAGTGGAACTGGCGCACACTCAGGAAGCAGTCACGAAAGATGTAAATAAATATAAAAGAGATGAGCTCGGTTCAAATTCTTCACTATGAAATTCCATGTTTATCATTGGTTACTAAAGATACATGATATAGTGTTCAAGCAGATTAAGGTCCTGTCACAGCTTAATAACCTACACATACATTACGGTCAAAGTCCGTATGATATTATTACTCAATCTAGTCTAGTCAACCATGAATCCGGTCAAGGTAGCTATCGACTATTCTAGTGTTACTCCTATCATTCACAGTCACGTACTTCTGATAGTTTAACTATAGATAATAGATTCTACGACTAAGTCTGCGATGTAAGGCTTCGCTTAATTGTCTAACCTAATTATCATGCAATCGAGCTTGGAATAATAAAACTAAACTTATCATGCAATTAAAAACAAAACCTCAAAACGTGTCAATTCATAGATCTGAATCCAAACCGAATTCAGTAAGTTAGCTACACATGCTGAATGTATACATCTCAGAATAAATAGTAAACAACTAAAATAACAAGCAAATCTGAATGACGCAATGTCCTGCTCGCGTCGGCAGCTTGCGCGCACAGCTCTCGCAGCTAGGTCTGGATTCCGCTTCTCTCTACTTGCACAGCTGATTGCCTATATATCGCCTCTTTTGTGATTTTCTTGAAACTTTTGTATTTATACTCTTGCCTCCTAGGGTTTCCACGAATATTTAGGCAAGAAAATCTGTAGGAAATCATCTTTATCTCTAAAAATCAGCTTTGGGAATATCTTGATCTCCAAAAACCGAACTTAGAAATATTCTTTGCGCGTGATGACGTCATCGCTCCGGATATTTCGCTGATTGCTGACGTCATCGTGTTGCTCTGCTCTGCGCGACCCATACTTGCGCGCCACACTACTCGCGCGCTCGTTGTCCTTTGGCCCTTTGTCACTTTGTTGTCTTTTGTTCCGAGATTCAGCCTTCTTGTTGCACTTTTGTTCTAACTCTTCTAATCAACCTGAGATACAAAACTACACCAAAAGTGTAATCTTATACTGAGTATATTAGAATTATAAGCACTGTAAAGGACCTAAAACAGCATACAAAAGTGCTCTATCAAATAACAATTAATTAAATTTAGTTGTTTGCTTGTCCACCAAACAATAACTCTACCACAAGTTTTAAAAATGCTGGTATCAACTCCTTTTCTAAATTAAAATGAAGAAATATAGTTTTGATATGCTTCTCAAACTTCTCCCAGTAGGAGATGTTGTTCACAGCAAGTCTTTGTGCAACGCCAACTAGAAAAACATGACGTTTTTTTGCGACTTCCTTGAAGTCTAAAATTTCTTCAACATGGGCAAGTCAATGATGAACTCCTATACTCTAAGGCTTCAATCAAACTCGTGAATGTGAAACTTTAAACTAGACTCCAAAAGGCGGTGCCACAACTTTGAATGGACTACATTTCACCATGATAAGGGGCAATATTGTCATGTATATCAAGGAGGTCGTCCATCCGCCAAGCCAAGATATCCAATGACCAATGCAACTCAACGTTATCCATTTCGAAATCATCATTCAATGTGTTCATTCTCTAGTTGACTACACTTGTGGATAAGACAAATAATAAAAGTTTGAAATCAAAACCCTAGTAGAATTACTAAAAGGATAGAGAAAAATTTGATTCTAATAACTATCTCAATAAATTTCTCTACGTCCTTGGTTATGTTTATATAGTAAACAGAACCTATACAAATTAGAAAACGAAACCTAAAAAGTAGGAAATAGAAGACCTAAATCTAACAGATCTAATAACATCCACTTACTTACCACCATTCACAATTACCGTACTTAATTTCAGTACTGTAACGACCCGACCGGAGCACCCGATCCGGACTGTTATAAACCTAGCTCTCCCAGCTCACACGCCACCAAAATCCCCTAGGTCACCACAACCCAGAATCTTTCCTCGAAAAACCATGGTATATTGGTGACATGTGTGTATAGCATAGCTTATCTAGCCAGCACGCACAAGTCTCCCACCCGATATGGGATTGGGTGTTACAAGTTCTACTTCAATCTAATTAATCACCTTAAGCTATTGATAGTGTTCGTTCTTAACATAGGCACTTCATGCTTTATTAGATCTAAAAGGGTTAACAAACATATGAAAACACTTGTAAAATTAAATATATTCATGTAACAAAAAACCATAAACTTCTCCATCTCATGAAACGAGTTGGGTACAACATGTGATCAGTATGTCCGTAGATAGGAAGACCACTCACTACTCATAGCAAAAGAATAATAGATATGATTGAATGGAGAGAGCCGAAAACAAAGAAACCGGCATATAGGTGTGGCTGCCATATTTCACTCTAATTTTCAATATACTTTCTCATTTACTTTCATTAAATATCCAAATCAAATATGAAAATATTTTACCTAAAACAATAAATATAGGAGTTAAATAACAAACCAAATTCAAGAAAACGACTTGAATTCATAAGTAATAAATTGAATAATAAGTTGAAAAATTGACTTATCAAATACTATTAACTTAGTTTTTGTTTTGCCCAAAAAATATAAAATTCATCGAAGTACAAGAAGAAATCAAGCACAATGGAATCTCTTTGTTAAATTTCATCAGTTCTATTTCTCATGGAATTATAATAAAAACAAAAAATCAAAGCAAACATTAACTCATTGTATTTTACATTTGCAAGAAGTCTTTAAACTCTTAAGCTATTCTAGTGAATAGATTTTCGTCTCTTGAGGGTTTTCAATGATCTTTAGCAACTACTCTATATGAATAAATGTGTATGCTTGCCCCGACATCAAATTCTAATTAGAATATTTGTCAACTTTAATTAAAATAACACCAAAAAATGATCAAACTTCGAGGGAGTTACACAAATATGTCAACGCAGTAGGAGCATGACTGTTAACAATTTTTGTTTCACAATATTTGAAACATAGACACAAGTTCCATAAACACATGTTCACCATTTATTGATACATAAAAATCTCAATGTAGTAGATCATTCGGGTAGATGAGCACATGATATATATATTTTTTAAGTTGGCCGGAGCCAACAACTTTATCAATCCAGATCCCAAAAATGGGAACTAAAAATACAAAGAAGGCGAGTTTTGATCCTGAAGCACCAGATGGAGTTATAAAACCTCCAATATAAAAACGGCGAACAGGTTATTAAATCAGCATGGCCTGATTACAGAGACTCCCAAAAGAGAGCTACTATCCTGAATGAGTGAGTTGTGCAGGTCACAGCCTCACTAAGAACAAAAACAATGTATGGTTGGAAATAATAATAACAAGATAAACTGGAAACAAGGTGAAGAGATCCTTATCCAAGCAAAAAAGATACACATGTCAATAATTTCGTGCATGCACAATTTTTTTCTTCTAACTTTACTAATGTAAACACAAATACATGTTGATTTTCACACGCAATGAAATATTAAAGTTGTACACACTCAAATATTAACGATTTTTTGTCTCCTTCTTTACATGGTGGAACATTTATTTCATTCCTTGTAGTTTTTTCAAGATTATTTGTTTTATTCTTCATAGTCCACGTCTCTCAAACCTTTTTTTGAATTTTTCGATCTATCTCTTTTGACGTTATAAAGACTCCACACTTTAAACTTGATATGATAAAGATTAAAATTTAGTGTGTGTGATGGAAAACAAATATGAGTAAACACTCACCTACAGATCAGATTTATAACAGCGCTTGTTTTTGCTGTTCAACAGCGCTTCTTGAAGCGCTGTTGAAACGAGTGCTGTTGTAAATCACTGATAAATCAGAGATTTACTATTATTAAGCGCTGTTAAAAATGCCTATAAACAACAACGCATTTTTAAAAAAAGCGCTGTTATAAATCGGAGATTTACAACAGCACTCGCTTCAACAGCGCTTCAAGAAGCGCTGTTAAAGATCAAGAAAAAAGCGCTGTTAAAAATAATAACTCACAACCACGCGTAAAACCAAAAACGAGGTCGTTTAATTAACATATTACACAGCGTTTTTATTTAAGCGCTGTAAAATCATTATTATTTTTAATAATTAGAAAATTAAAATAATTAAAATATTAAATAATTCAAATTAAAGTGCTGTTAAATATTTCGCAATAAGATATTTATTATAATATTTTCGGGGATTAGAAAAAACGGTTATTGAAATTTAATAATAATTAAAACCGCTTTAAAAGGCAATCAATTTTATTTAAATCGTAATATTACAATGAAATTGAAATCGATTTTTTTACTAAAACCCTAGCCTTCTTCATGCTGAACTCGGTGCTCGTCTTGAATTTGTCACATTCTCTTCGACATTATCACAAAATTCGACAAATCTGCAAGAAAATAATAGTGTTAATATCATAGTGTTAATATAAAACGAAACAAAACATAAAAGCTTAACGAAAAAATTCAATATAAAACACCAAAGCTCAACAAAAAGGTGTTTATCCTTACTCGAATCGGTGAAGAACTAAAATAATTTGACACAAAAATTTCAATGTAAAGTTTGATATATATAGAAAGATTGTAGCGGGAAGTTTGGGCGCGTAATTAAAAATTCTGAAATTTTAAGTATGGAATGTGGACCGTTAGATTATTTTAAGCAACGATTGGGATTAAAATCTTTGCGAAACTGAGTCGACCAATCACGTCATTTCTCTCTTTAACAGCGCTTAAAATATTTAAACGCTGTTAAAGAGTATTTTTTTAAAGTAAATCGAATTAAAAAAACTTTCAACAGCGCTTATCATGTTTAAGCGCTGTCGTATAATATTTACAACAGCGCTTAAACATAATAAGCGCTGTTGTAAACCGTTGATATTTGTTTTGTTTTTTCTTTATAATTTATTGATTTGTAAAAAACAAATTTAGTTGAAAATTTGATTTATGAAGCTAATAACTCATTTACTTCAAAAATAATTATTTACTTGCATTTTTGTTGTGTTTTGATTAATGAAAAGTATAGTTGATCAAAATGTACATTGTTCAACCTATTGCTTAGTAAAGAGACACATTACAAATTTTTAAATGACAACGATTTCAAATGCTTATATATGTTCTCATGATATTTTAATAAATTGAATGTTACTTATTGAGTTTTTAAATTCTTAACTTAACAACACCTTTAAAATATATAACCTGATTTTTTAAACTTAAAAATAGTAAAAAGATGTCTTTTACAGCGCTTTTACATGAAATAAGCGCTGTAATATATAAATTTTTTCGATTTAAAATTATTAATTATGAATTTACAGCGTTTATTTGAAATTAAACGCTGTTAAAAGTAATTATTTTATTATTAATTTTAATATATATTACAGCGTTTATCTATTTAAACGCTGTTATAATTAGGGTTTGGATTTAGGGGTTAGGGTTCGGGGTTCAGGGTTTAGAACCCTAATTACGACAGCGCTTTTTTAAAATTAAACGCTGTTAAAAGTTAATATATATTACATCGTTTATTTATTTAAACGCTGTTATAATTAGGGTTTGAATTAAGGGTTAGGGTTCGGGGTTCAGGGTTTAGAACCCTAATTACGACAGCGCATTTTTAAATTAAACGCTGTTATAAATTAATTTATTATTTAAAACATGATAAATTAAGCACAATAGTTGCCAACATCACTTGGACAAAATATTACCATGCATGTCATCCCTCCCAAGCATATATACATGCATCCCTCCCAAGCATATATACATGCATCTCTAAGTTCAACTAGCATTTTAACTAATGTTCTAAATCAGAAAACTTCAAAATCAACTATTTAACAATAATAACTACGTTTCCTTATATAGGAAAACAACAAAACTCTAAAACAAAAATAATAAAATATTCGAAAATAATGGAAAAATACTAAAAATTCAAAATAAAATAGTAAATGATCGAATTTGCCCAACAAAGACCATTGTGTTTGTCGGGCTCGTCGTTCTCTTCGAAACGATATATTATGGGCCCAATTCTGACATCGGGAGCTCAAAAACTGCTAAAATGCACCTATAACGTGCACCTTCTTACAGTGATTCATTTTGTTCCAAAATTCAGCATCCTCTGTTCTGTATCAAGTACTTTAATAAGTAAAAATCAGAGCATTATTATTTTTAGGGTGTTTCAAAAATTTTAAAAAAAAATCAGAGCATTATTATTTTTAGGGTGTTTCATTATTTTTAGACAGCGCTTATAATAAAAGCGCTGTTATAAATATCAATTAAGACAGCGCTTATATAAAAGGTGCTGTCGTATATAAACAACAGCGCTTATATTAAAAGCGCTGTCTTAATTGATATTTATAACAGCGCTTTTCATGAAAAACGCTGTTATATATGTTACATAAGACAACGCTTAAACTAAAAGCGCTGTTGTATAATTTTTACAGCGTTTTTAAAAGAGACGCTGTGCTAAATATATTTATTACAGCGCTTTATCATTAAAGCGCTGTTAAAACGCTATTTTTTTTAACAGCGCTTTTTTTCAAGCGCTGTTAAATATATAATCTGTACTAGTGACTGTAATAGTTTTAGAGTGACCATGTGTTTCTTCTTAAGTTTTCAACAAGTGCCTATTAGTGTTAAGCTCTTAATAAGATTTCAAAAATTCAAAACATCAAAGATAGATAAAGATTAAAAATACATTGCTTCAAGAGAATATGCACATGTTAGGACCAGTTCAACTGAGATACATGATGCGTGGGGATTGATGCATGGGGGTTGATGCATGGAAATTGAGGCAGGTTGATTGGTGTGCGGATTGAAGCGTGGGGAATAATTATAGCCGTTTAGTTCAAAGGAAGCTTTGTTTAATTGATCGGAGTTGAGTTTGAATGGATTTTGATTTTTGAATCAAGATTCGAATCCCGATCTGCATCTGGATATATGGATAAGAAAGTTTCAAATTAGAATTTGGAGATTTCGATCAAAAAATTCTAGATAGATTTTTTGTTTTGAGATATCATAGCCGTCGTATTTGACGGAGTCGCGGGATAATGTACCTGTGAATGACTATTGAGTATTTTAGGTTTGCGGTTGAAATGTCCTTTCTTATTTTGTCCAAGATTTGGCTTGAAGAGGTACAACAATGCTTTAGGAGATCATGTTTCTTGTCATTTGACGAGGTCGCAAGTGAGTGCTTATTCAGACGTGGGCAGGTGGGGTTGGTTCAACACCTTTGTGAGCATTGAAGATGGCTATGCGATCGTCGCAGCAAGATGTACAAAGTTGGACATAGATGTCAAAATTCGTGACTGGGGCCCTCCATCGTTGGTTTGGGAGATTTACCGATTTGCATATCGACAAGGTTGGAGGTATCAATATTGAGGAAGATGGAGATTGAACAACAATATTAGATGGACCTAGTGCTAGTATCTGACGTTTTAAGCAGGTTGATAACGATTAAGAGGTTTTTAGAAAGTTGAGATGCGCAGCGATCCCTACCATGAATTTCATTCCAAAATCATGTAAGAGAGGCTTTGCTAAATGTTATGTGGAGACAGTTAAAGTGGTAAATGAAGTTCCAGAGGATCTTAATTAGTGGGGGGATATGTGGCATCTGTTGTTAGATCAACTGATAAAGAAAAAAGGGTGGCGTCTCATTGTCTGAGTTGGTGGCACAGGAGTTAGCTGCTAAGGAAGGAGGAAAGGATGGTCAACGTTGTCTATGTCTGGAGGATGAAGGTATGGAAACAAGAGAGACACGACAACAAATTTTCAATGGAAGATTAGAGGAAAATCAATGTTAAGAGGTGCGAAAAGTTAGCGATGCATTAGTTAATGGATGGGTATTGCCGTGGTCTCAAGAGGTGACAGAGAAACTTCCCCATTAAACCTTACATGCTCCACCTTTAGTGATTTCCACCAGACTAACTTCTATTTCGGTTGCACCGTCTTGGGAGCATGTATTGCAGGCTCTTCAATCTTTTCTGAGGGGTTCTGTTGGGGGAGAGACGGGTAAAAACCCATAATTATTATTAGATATGGTTCAAAGAGTCGCATGTCAACTGGAAGAGGATTAGGTACATAATGCTTTTACAACACACATCACACTTTTACTCATTGGGACGACACCCTCCTTACGAGTGCTCTGAATATTCCTCTTGCTAAACCCGGAGGAGTTGGGCCGCTCGCAACAAGAAAGGTTTGGCGATGTCTTATGTCAAGGGTGGCCTCACTACGCCATTTTTATGACTTTGCAACATAGCGAGAAATGTTGCAAAAGAGTCGAAATGTGTTGCATAAGCGTTATGCAACATACTACATGTCGCAAAAATATCTTTGTCATAAGTCGTGTTGCATAAGTCGTGCAACATACTTCGTATTGTATTTTGCATAAGCATTTATCACTTTTGCAACGTTATGTTGTTGCATTAGACTAAGTTGCATAAACGTTTTACCTTTTGCAACATGATTTTCTCATTGCAATATTTTTTTAACGCAACCTGAAATATGTTGCATAAGTGTATACAATATGAGGGTGAACACAATTAAACGCACAATAATAATTATATTTCCGTTTGATACAATATAGGTATTATTATTCACAAAGCCAAATATTATTAAAATTTGATTTCTATTAATACAATTCAAAAATGCTCAAATACATTATCAACTTTTTATTAAATATAATCAAAAAATATCCAGGTTTTGACATACATTATCAACTTTCAAATCACAAATTTAAACAGTGTGAAACAATGAGGAATAAGCTGTTGGGGCTTGTGGCCTCCCTAGATATTTCCAATTTTCTCCAAGTAAGTAGCTGAGGTAATTGTGAAGTAGATGTTGGCAGGCCCTTTCCTGTAAGTCAGATCCAATATATTAAAAGAAACTCAAAATATTAAACGCTAAACTGGAAATTAAGATTCAGACAACCTTAAGTGAAAGGTCAGATCAAGTTTGTGGTGGAGTCATGACAATGAAGATTTTTGACTTAATGGAGTCTTCCATCTCATCCTTATCAGAATCGCTGGAGGTGTCATGACCGCAAATCTTCTTGGATATCTTTTCCATCAACGACTTTTTGTGCTCAACTTACTCATATGCCCCAGTCTACCACCTCCAACCAGCTTACATGCATCACACAGCACACTTAACATTATACTCACAACAGAAATGCTAAACAAATAAAACCTACAAAATACGAATTGGAGTGGCTCCAACCCAGCTCACTGCTTAGCTCGTGATGTACTCGTTATTTACAATCACTTTCTTTCCAACTTGGAACTCCAAAGCTTTGCTTCTAGTCTCATCGTGTTTGACTGACTCCCTAGATCGATAGAGTGGAGAAGGCAGTCATCGTTCGATGGATGTGGAGGGGAGTGTTGAAGTTGAGGAAAGAGGGGAGTGTTGAAGTTGAAGGAGGCGGCAGTGGAAGACAAGGAAACGAGTGTTTTTAATACTAGGGTTAAGTGATCGACGGCTCAGATTGAATCTAACCAATTTCACTTTTCCTTCTTTTGTTATCATTCCCCTTTTATTATGAATGATGTGGTCAAAAATGATTGGCTAACACAAGTTCACTTGGATGAGAATCTCAACCCTTCATTGGATTAAACACTACAAAAATTATAATAAAATTAAATAAATCATAATATATAGTATCCATACTTAGATTTTTTCTTATTATTAATTTTAACCAAAATTGTAAAAAAAATTAAAATTTGTTAGACGAAAATATACAATATTAAACAAAATATGCCATAGAGATAAGTACATTACTACAAAAAAATTACACAAAATATTCAGTCATAAATTTACATTCCATACTTAGAAATTGTAACTAAAATTAAAAATAATTACATTACGCGTCTTTTACTTCTTTTACATTAAAATAGTACATCAAAAAATTACACATTACAAAATTATTACCAAAATAAAAAATTAAGTACATTTATTTATTTATTTTGATTACAAGTTCTTTTACAAAAGGATGTTAAAAAATGGAATACACAAACCTAAACCATATACCCTATACCCTAAACCCTTTGAATTTAACTTTCCTCCTAAACCGTACACCATGCATTCTAAACTTAAATCATATAACATATACCTTAAACTTTAAGTGTTGCATGTATATAATGTTAAAAATTGCAAGTATTAAATTTGAATATTAATTCTAAATGATGAAATTTTAAGTTTTCATATAAAATAGTTAAACTTAACGATAATCAAAATGGACCTACGATTATGCATATACTACAAATTTTCATCTTATCCATTATTCTTTCTTATCACACATGTATCGCTTAACTAATACTAATATTGAACTATGAACACTGTTTAAGAATTTTATGGAAGTTGACTTTCATACTTTTATTATGAAAAATTACACATGTTTAAGTATACGAAGGATTGAGTGTAAATGATCCCCCTACTTTTCATGTATAACTCCAAACCCCAAACCCCAAACCTCAAACCCCAAACCCCAAACCCTATACCTCAAACCTCAAACCCTACACCCAAATCCCAAACCCCAAACTCCAAACCCGAAACCCGAAACCCCAAACCCCAAACCCCAAACCTCAAACCCTACACCCTAACCCCCAAATGTTTATTCTTTTATTCTTTGTTTAAACAAAATGTTTAAATTTTTTAATTTTTTAATTTCTCATTTTTCTTATTTCATAATTTTTTTCTCATTTCCACTTTTTCTTTCTTATCACACATTTTATCTCCTAATTAGTTTTAATCTTGAACTATTATCATTATAGGAAAATTAGAATATTAAATCTAAGTATTTTTTTTATTTAAGTTGGGTAATATAAGTTGTTGGATCAAAATTAGAATATTAAATCTAAATATTTATTCATTATCAATTTTCCTTCACACTCTCCCTCCTCTTTTTACTCCTTTTTTTATTCCACGAAATATTTTCCTCTTACCCATTATTCATTCTTGTACATTTTCTCCCTCAATTTTTCCTCCTCATTTTCCTTTGTAGTTTCATCATTAATGTAAACATACTTTTGCAACATACAAAGACTACGTATGTTGCGTAACCGAACGAGAACAAACAACTCCGCACCAACCATCATAAAACACTTGTACGATTTATTTACAACGGCGTTGAAAAGTCAACAAGTTTTTCCTTCTTCGTGTTACGCAACATACATTATGATGTTGCGTGTCTATATGTTGTATTAGTATATCATTTCGAATTATGCAACATATGTTTATATGTTGCGTTAGTGTATGTTCCAAAAGTTATTTAAGACAACGTGTCCTCTTATGCAACATCAACTTAATTGTCGTGGTAGGCTAATGCAACATACGCTTATGCAACATCAATTTCTCTATGTTGGCGTAGTGTTCAAAATGGCGTAGTGCCTTGGGGGGTTGTTAGTACTTCAGCGATAACTCATTTGTTGCCACTTCAGTTGGGTGTGAGTGTAAAAGGGGCAGTAAAGGCTATTACACATTCATTTAATAACTTGGTTGCAAAACATTCGAATGATGAAGGATGGGCAGTTTTGAAGGTGTATCTCTCAAACGCTTTTAATCTGGTCAATAGAGAAGCTTTCTTGGAAGGAGTGCGACGAAATTTTCCATCACTGAGCACTTGGTTTGAGTATTGTTATGAAGATCAATTTCTTTGAGAGTATGAAGATCAATTTCTTCATGGCAGAGAACTGCCAATCTCCCCCACAAGCCCACACGATAAACAACGGAGAAATTAAAGACCCTAAATGAACCCTTAATAAATTCCGTCGTCCGACATGGATTTTTGTTTCGATTAACGCAAGGACACAGAGGCATAAGGATTTGACAAGATCCTTCACCTTACGAACTGCAGCTGACCCTCCAAGCCCTCTGAAGTTCTAACATATGATCTTCATGGTGCCCGAAGAGATTGACTCGCGATCTTCGTCGATAATAATGGACAAAGCGTTTGTTCCTTCTACACTAAAACACCAACAAAATTTCTTCTATCACCCCCTCTCTCGCATCACAATCTCCTACTTTCTTTGCTTTCTTTTTCGGCTGTTCCTCAGCATTGCAAATTTCATCGGCTTGTGTCTCACTCCTATCAAGCTCTCAATGGTTCGTTTCTTAGGCCTACCCGAGTGCACCGACACAAGACCTCGTCCATGAGCCTGTTGAGTTGTTGGCCCATGAAAACAAGAGCCCATAGCAATGTCACTACATATTTTTTAGCCATTATGTTGCTGCCCCACCCCGGGGCAACATAGCTGGAATACGCTCCTTATTGTCTACTGATAGAGCTGTGCAATCTATCACCTCTTTTCCATTTGCTGCACGGACGACCGCCTCTAACTCATGCCGCCTATCTTTGTTGTGGTCTCTATGTTCACTACACTGCACCTTTGGTCTGGTTGTTCTGTTTTCTGGCAAAGTGGATGAAGCTTCTGCTACCTCGTTCTCTTGGGTGTCATCCGGATGGTCCCCCAAAACCATCCCTCCTCCACCAGTGACCTCTTCTGTCAATTCCCGAGCCATCACCACTGACGACTCCGCACGTTTCCAAATGACATATTCACCCGAGTCCTGTGGAATATCACATTGGCTTGTATTGTGGTTGAGCAGCCCACACTTGTAGCACATCCCCGGTAGGCGCCTTCATTTGAACGCTAACAACTTCTGACCACCATTGCGACTCCGAAGGAAAAAACTAGGGATTAACGGTTTCATGACGTCCACCTCTATCTTTAACCGCACATAATGTGGCTTAATGACCACCTCTGTCTCTTGTGAGATTACTGTGTAGACCTTCCTAGCTAACTCAACAAATTCCTTCGCAAGTTCCTCTATCATAAGTTTAAGTGGTAGTCGATGCATCTTCAGGCATAACACTAGTTTTGTTGAGTGGTTCATTAAGTGGGAAATCAGCTTCCCACCTTACTTGAAACAAAACCCTTTAGAAGCTCCTAGGCCCATCTACGAACACCTTCTCCTTTTTTGGAAGTCAAACTATATTTAGGAAGCATCCTTCATCTATCTCAGAAAACTGAGGTGCTACTGGCACCCCCCGCAACCTGGTCAAAACCGTCTTTAAGACTTGAGCTGTAAAACCTCTCGTAGTTAGTGGCTTTAGAACCACCGGTCACTTGAGCACCTCCACAATGTTCTCCCAAGCATCCTCATTGATTATAACAGAAACTTTGGCTTGAAATTTCTCCGTAAAGATTTCCACACACTTGACCATACCCTGCTTCGGACCAATAAACTCCTTTATAGCCCATGACGAAAGCAAACCCCTTCTGCTTATGTAACAAAATGTGAATGACTCCAAACACACACTTACTGAAAAGCTCTCATAGTAAACTAGAGAGAGTAAAACTAGAGATATTTTTACGGGCATATGTACTAAGGGTTGACTAAGAATGAGATTTTATGATGCTGAGAAAAGTCTCACATGTGATTTGGAAAACAGGTGATTCAAGGAAATCGGTTGTTTCCATAAGCATAAGTTCAGCGAAATCTAAGTCTTGTACCCAACATTGCGATTAGGATGCAAGGTCTAATATGAACCCCAATTGCATTAATATATCGTTAAATGATTGTTGAGTTGATTCCACTTTTTTATTGCTAGAGCAGGTGCTTATAGCTGGTCATATACTAAAAGATATAGATTTTATTATTCTGCATATCACGATCCAACATTGTGATCATCTTGTAAGGGTTGATCAAAACAACTTACTCTGTTCCAAACAAGTTAGATCAAAATTGCATTACAGGGATATGTTAGTAATGAATATTCCTCTACCAAAAACCTTATCAATGCCAATAGTGTCTTGTCAATTAGTGAACTTCCATGTAAATATGTTTTTGTTGTTGATCTTGATATTTTCCATTGCAATTAGGATTTCCATGTTCGCTTTTGATAGTGTAACACCTCCTTGACGTCGAGCACTTAGACTCATTAATATGATCATTTGAGTGTCTCAACTTAATACAAATACACATCAATAAATAGTTGTAAACACAATATTTCGTACGTATACAAAATAAAGGACAAATTTTTTTTTTATTGATTTCAGAAAGTTTTGTGTACAACCTCTGTTAATCCTCTGATTCTACAGCGCAGCTAACTATGCTGATGTGTTGTCCACTTTAGTAGTATGCGTACACGAGATATACTATGCGTGTCTCTCACGTAGCAAACTTGCTCTTCTTGAGAGGGTCGCAGTGACTTAATCTCCCATGAACATTATTGGATCCTTTAGCAGGCGGCACGATTTTAGTATGCTTGTTGACTGCTCGGAAGAATGGTCGTTGTGAAGAGTTGTTTTAATTGTTTTGTAGCAAGCGTGTTAGTAACTTGAGTGACACGCGTAAACAGCTGTTATGTTGCGTAAGCGAGGGTCGCGATGACTTTGTTCTCACTTCAGCGTTTGAATAGCACTAACAGGGGGACAATTTGTGTACTTGATGACTGCTTGCAGCTAGGGTTTTCTCCAGATTTATGCGTAAGCAACTTGTCTGTAGCGTTAGTGAGGGTCGCGATGCTTGAGTCTCACGTAAGCGCTTGACTTTTTGAGTAGCTGTAGCAGGCGGTACGTTGTGTGTACTTTTTGACTGCGATAAGCTAAGATTTCTCAAAGAAGTTTTCTTTATGAATTTCTGGATCCCCTCAAATGAACAAGAGACACCCTAGTTATAGGAGAAAATCTCTACTGGATTGGGCTTGATTTTCAGGCTTGTTTGTGGGCCACTGGCCCAACGAGGTCCAAAATAATTAAATTGAATTAAAATTTATTATTAATTCAAAACAATTATTTCCTTCTATTTTTTAGCATTTTAACAAAATTTTAATGCCTACAAAATTACCCCCTCTAGACCATGTTATGCGCAACAATTTATTGTTGTTAGTAACGGGGTCCAGATTTGTTTTCTTGCGAGAATAAGGGTATGCACGTGTCAAATTTGTCGTAAGACCATTGCAAGATATTTTATACTCTGTTGTTATCCAACTTGGAGTAATAGCTTGACTCCCTCATTACTTGTCGTAATTGTCCCGACTCTTTTGTCGACGGGACTAGGAATATGGATGTGTCAAACTAATCGTAAGATGATTGCAAGATGTTTTATACTCTGTTGTTATCCAACTTGGCGAGTAGCGACTTGACTCTCACATTGAATGTGCCAAATTGTTCTTTAATTTCGTAAAGGAAATATAAGAATCATCTTAAGCATTTGTTTGGAATTGCTTCGACTCCATGACTGGCTGAGGAGTAAACCCGCAGAAGTAGGCTTCATTAAACATGTAAATTTGAACAACATTGTTAACCTGGATTCTTGATAATGCTGCTTCTTTATTTTAAATCTGTGATGCTTTGACTCTTGACAATGATGATTTTCGATTTCTGACTTTGATAATATTGATTTCTTGATAATGATGCTGTTTTAAGAATTATCAAAGTCTAAGCTGAGTGTGATGTAGTTATTTGATTCGGCGTACAATTAAAGTCTAAGCTGTAACCCCCAGATTTATTTCCGAACACAAGGTAGCTTGTCGAGTACTCCTTTCTTCATACACATATATTGCTGATGATATGTATTATAGTTGTGGAGTTTGCGCATGTGTATTTGTTCACGTTTATGCAAGGTGATCAAATTTTTTTTGACAATAACATCGTTGGGAGGCTGGGGATCTTGATGCTTTTTAAGCAGCGGTACCCCCAGCACATACTCCCACGGTGGATGCTTGTCAGCGAAGACCATCGTTGGAAAGCTGGGGATCTTGATGCTTTTTAGTAGCGGTACCCCCACCACATACTCCCGTGGTGGATGCTTGTCAGCGAAGACCATCGTTGGAAAGCTCGGGATCTTGATGCTTTTTAAGCAGCGGTACCCCCCAGCACATACTCCCGCGTGGATGCTTGTCAACAAGACCATCGTTTGGAGGCTGGGGATCTTGATGCTTTTTAAGCAGCATTACCCCCAGCACATACTCACGCGATGGATGCTTGTCAGCGAAGACCATCGGTTGAAAGCTGGGATCTTGATGCTTTTTAAGCAGCGGTACCCCCAGCACATACTCCCGCAGTGGATGCTTGTCAACGAAGACCATCGTTTGGACGCTGGGGATCTTGATGCTTTTTAAGCAGCAATACCCCTTAACACATACTCTCGCGATGGATGCTTGTCAGCGAAGACCATCGTTGGAAAGCTGGGGATCTTGATGGTTTTTAAGCAGCGGTACCCCCAGCACATACTCTCGCGGTGGATGATGCACAACATGATCTGCTCGGCCATGGAAGTTCTGCTCGGCCGACCAGAGCAGGGGAATCATACTTGAAGAGATCAAAAGAGTTCTGCTTGGTCGAGGACAAAGCTGCTCAGCCCAGGAGTTATCAAGAATTGATACAATAATGCTCAGTGATTTTTACTCAGGCCGAGTAGATATCTGATCGGCCTGACTAAGAGCAGCCCTGCCGAGCACAAGCTGGTCTGCCGAGGACCAAAACTGCACCTTGTTCAAATCTGCTCGGGCCAGGAAATTCAAGTCGGCCGAGCAGATGTTCCCCCGATTATTCTGCTCGGCCGAGGTCAAATTTGCTAGGGAGAGGACCACCTAGTATATAAACTTTTTGGACATTTCAAACTCGGGGCCTTGACTTCGGACTTTGACAGCAACCCTAGAATTTCGATTTTTGAAGATCAAGTGCTACTTTGTGGAATTGAAGACTTTGGAGTGAAGATCAAGCATCAACCCTCTACATTTCTACTCTAGTTTGCAATTTAATTTCATATTTTCATACATTTCTATTGTTGTTGCTTTCATTTCTAGCATGAGTAGTGAGTAGTGATTGGTTAGGGATCCTATGGATCCCTAGGTTACATGCATGTAGTTGGATGATGATTAATTTGTTATGCAATGAATTTTGATATGAATTTTGTGCATTGGCTACATCTATTAAATGTTGCACATTAAGTGTTTGTTAAAATGCTGAAGTGTAATTAATTGAACCTAATCAATGATATATGCAATGAAAGTTGATATTAAGTTGATTAGATAGCCTTGCATGAATAATCTACCTTGATCTTGACATGAAAGTGTAGGATTGAGTTAGATGACTAGTTTACTTGATCTAGGTTATGGTAACTCTTCCAACATATTGAAAGATTGAGGAAGAGTCCATTACCTAAGGGAGAGCCAACATATTGAAAGATTGAGGCCTCCATTTAGATGAACCTCTTAGTCCTAACATGCAATGAAAGTTGAACTTAGGATTAATGTTCATAAATAAACTAGTCTAATCATTTTCTATTCATTAAATGTTGCATGATTGATTGTCATCGCCTTATATGCTAAAAGCCTAGGGTCCATAGATCCTTAATCCTTTTAGTTTGCATATTAATCTTTGAAAAATATCACCATATCTTACCAATTCCCCCAAACCTTTTATTTTAGGCATCTCTTAAGTAGCATAAACTAGTCAATCAATTCTTACTCATCTCTAGAGATTCGACTCTAGGTCTCCTAGATATAAATTTTGTTTGCCGTGTTAGAACTTTAAATCTCCACTATAATACACACGTCAAAGACCATCGTTGGAAAGCTAGGGATCTTGATGCTTTTTAAGCAGCGGTACCCCCTACACAAACTCTCGCGGTGGATGCTTGTCAACGAAGACCATCGTTGGAAAGCTGAGAATCTTGATGCTTTTTAAGCTGCGGTACCCCCAGCACATACTTTCGTGGTGGATGCTGACGAGCACGTCGTTGAGTGCTGCAAATATGTCCCGGCTCTTCTACTAGTATAGTCTTGGTAAGCTGGGGTCGAATCCACAGGGAACGGTGAGAAATCTCCTTTCAACTACAAACTAAGATTGGGGTTGTGAGTAAAAACAAGAAAAAGAAAAGGAAACTGCAGCGCAAGTGTAACTGGCGCACACACAGACAGCAAGTATAAAAGATGTAAATAAATATGCAAGAGATGAGCTCGGTTCAGATTCTTCACTATGAATTTCTATGTTTATCCTTGGTCACTTGAGATACATGATATACTGTTCACGTAGGTTAAGGTCCTGTCAGAGCTTAATAACCTACACATACATTCCGGTCAAAGTCCGTATGATATTTTTACTCAATCTAGTCTAGTCAATAACGAATCCGGTCAAGGTAGCTACTGCATATTCTAGTGTTACTCCTATCATTCACAGCCACGTACTTCTGATAGTTCAACTATAGATAATAGATTCTACAACTAAGTCTGCGGTGCAAGGCTTCGCTTATCTGTAGGAAATCTTCTTTATCTCTAAAAATCAGCTTAGGAAATATTTGCTCTCCAAAAACCGAACTTAGAAATATTCTTAGCGCGTTGTGACGTCATCGCTCCGGGTATTTTGCTGTTTGCTGACATCACCATTTTGCTGTCTTCTGCGCGATCCTCACTCGCGCGCCATGGTGCTCGCGCGCCAGTGGTCTTTTGTTCTTTGTTGTCAAGTTGTTGTCTTTTGTTCCGAAATTCAGCCTTCTTGTTGCGTTTTTATTCTAACTCTTCTAATCAGCCTGTAATACAAAACTACACCAATAGCGTAATCTTATACTAAAATATGTTAGAATATAAGCAGTGTAACGGGCTTAAAGTAGCATACAAAAGCACTCTATCAAATCCCCCACACTTACTCTTGTTCGTCCCTGAACAAGCTGGATTCCTTACCTCTTGTGTAATGCACGCGTGAATGTCTGGACTTACTGCACCACACGTCTGTGCCACTCTCACATCCTGTGCAACTGTGATTATACAACATAAAACTGATTTAATTCATTAATTCAAACCTTGTGTTACCTCTCGTATGGAATGTATATCAATTCGGATGATTAGGAGATAGTCCTTTTCAAGCACCGGTCACCGAATTCTGCTTAATTCAATAATTCAAACCTTGTCAACGAAGACCATCGTTTGGAGGCTGGGGATCTTGATGCTTTTTAAGCAATGGTACCCCCAGCACATACTCTCGTGGTGGATACTTGTCAGCAAAGACCATCGTTGGAAAGTTGGGGATCATGATTCTTTTTAAGCAGCGGTACCCCCAGCACATACTCCCGCGGTGGATGCTGTCCATGAAGACTCGATGGTAGCAACATCGTTGTGAAGGTGGGGCTCTTGATGCTTTTAAGCAGCGGTACCCCATCATCAGTCATGCGGTGTGTGTTGTCAAACACTTCGCAGCGAAAGTCTCGTGCATGCTAAAGGTAATGCTAACCTGATATAGTTTCATGATTTGATGACAGTAATTTACATCATCCGCAACTCTCTTTCTTTCTTTTTTCAACTCTTTTTTCTTCTTTATTTCTTTTTTCTTTTTAGCCGTTCACAGTTTTAACTCTTGCGGGCCAGGAGTATTTTATTGCTTATTTATGATGTGACTGCACTTGAGTGTTTGATCAAGTTGCCTACGTACTTGCAAAGATTTGCAAGATCAAGCCTGCGTAGTTCGTTTGTAGGCTGTTTATTCTCTTGCTTAGGAGTTTCAGGCAGTTTGTGCTCTTGCTCAGGAGGATGTGCAGTTTATTCTCTTGTGTAGGAGCGTGCGTAGTTTATGCTCTTGCTTTAGAGCGTGCACAGTTTTAGGCTCTTGCTTAGGAGCGTACGCAGTTTAGGCTCTTACTTTTGGAGTTGTTTTTGTAGTATCCTTGCTGAAGAAGCTTTTAGAAAAGAAGTCTTCTAAAGTACGTGGAGGTAGCGCATTTTGTTTCAAGAGATTTGAGAGAAGCGCACGCTGCGCGGAAACTTTTTTGACCTCTTCATCTTAGGGTGACATGGCTTCTTCTTGCCCCCAAGTATACTTGACGCTTTTGACATCCTTTGGTTTTCAGGCTTTCTTCGCGTGGTTGCGATCCACCCTATGTCTTGAGTATTTCGTGGAATGCCTCCATGAGTCTCCTTTGTTGACTTTGTCTGCGTTGATCGCCTTTGCATCCATACTTCTGTCAGTGCAAAACTACCAAACTGAATGTTGTATTTGCGGAGTGATTTACGACTGATAGAGCACTTTTGTATGCTTTTTTATATCCCTTACACTGCTTAGATTCTAGCATATTTATGTATAAAATTACGCTTTTGGTGTAGTTTTGTATCTCAGGTTGATTGAAAGAGTTAGAACAAAAGTGCAACAAGAAGGCTGAATCTCGGAACAAAAGACAACAAGTTGACAGGAGCCAAAGACCAACTAGCGCGCGAGCAGTGTGGCGCGCGAGTATGGGTCGCGCAGAGTAGAGCAAAACAAAGACATCAGCAATCAGCGACAAATCATAAAGGAAATCACAAGGAAGTTCGAAGCCGGAAGAGAGAGAGAGACCGAGAGCTGCGGCGCAAGACCGAGATGCGCGACTGACAATGCGCGATCAGGCTATAGTTTCAATACTTGTTGTTTATCATACAGACTTTGAGATGAATAAGTTCAGCATGTCTAGCTAACTTCCTGAATTCAGTTTAGACTTTGAACTATGAATAATATGTTTTGAGATTTATTTTTAACGCATGACATGTTTAGTATTATTACTCTGAGCATACTTGCATGATAATTAGGTTAGATAGTTAGGCGAAGCCTTTACCCACAGACCATTATCTAACGTTAAACTATCAGAGGTACGTTACAGTGAATGATAGGAGTAGCACTAGAATAGTTAATCACTACTTTTACTGGATCCGTGGTTAATTAGACTAGGTTGGGTAGTAATATCATATAGACCTCTATTGGAATATATGTTTAAGTTATTAAGCCTTTACCGGACCTTAGCTTATGTGAACAATCAGTCATAGATCCTTAGAAACCTGTGATAAACATCGAGTTCATAGTGATAAGTCTAAGTTGAGCTCATCTTTGGTTTATTGTCTAACTCTCGTATTGTATTCTGCGCGCTAGTAATACTTGCGCACTCTTTTCTTTTACTTGCTTACTTACATTCACAAACCCCATTCTTTAGTTGTAGATAAAAGACTACTTCTCACCGTTCCCTGTGGATTTGATCTCTGCTTACCTAGACTATACTAAGGAGGAGAGGGATAAATTTGCAGCACTCAACGTCGTGCCGTCAGGTACCTAGGGTCGAACCCAAGAGATGAGTATATAATTATAAAACTAGCTAGAACTACTAAGATTTGCCTAACTTAAAATGTTTGGGGGGAATTGTTGATAAGGGAGTTATATCCAAAGTGGTTTAATGTGCAAACTCAAAGGTGATCAAGGATCTGTGGTCCCTAGGAATTAGCACATAAGAGGATGCCAAACAATCATGCAATATCAAATGAATGAAACTTAGGTAAACTAGCTTATTCATGCACATTAATTCTAAGTTCAAGTCTCATTCCATCCCTAGAATTAAGATGTGCATTAATGTCAAAGCCTCAATTTCTCAATCTATTGGCCTGCCTTAAGTAGTGGACTCTCCCTCAATTTCTCTATCTATTGGGAGAGTTTACACTACTTAGGAAAATTAAGGTAGTCTTTCTAAATCAATCCTACATTCTCATGTCAAGATAAAGATAGAACTCTATGCAAGGCTCTCTAACCAACTCAATATCAACTTTCATTGAATTCATCATTGATTAGGCTTAATTAATTACACTTAAGTATTTTATCAAACACTTAATATGCAACTTGTAGTAAATGTAACCAATACATGAAATTCCAATCAAATTCAATTGCATAACAAATATATCATCATCCAAATACATGCATAAAACCTGGGGATCCATAGGATCCCTAATCACTACTCACTACTCAATGTGGAAATGAAAATAACAACAATTATGTAGTAGGAAATTAGAGAGTTCATAGCAAACTAGAGTTGTAGAAGAGCTTTGGATGCTTGATCTTTAGTCCTATGGTCTTTGATTCCTTCAATTGCACTTGATCTTCGAAATCCAAAATTCAAGGTTTTCCAATTTGAGTTTGGAAGTCAAGGACCCGAGTTTGTATGAGGCAAAAAGCTTTTATACTCTAGGAATACGAAGTCCTCTCCCTAGCAACAAAATGTCTCGGCCGAGCAACAAAATTTGGGGGAAATTTCCTAGCCCGAGCAAACACATGATTAGCTTGGTAAAGTCCTCAGCAGACTTGGTTTTGCTCGGCAGGGTTGATCTTGCGCTATCATGATTGGCCAAGCAAGTTTTTGCTCGGCCCGAGTAGAACCTACTGACTTTTGTTGTATCAATTCTATCTTGTTGCTGGGCCGAGTAAAGTCCCCTTCGGCCGAGTAAATGTCCTTCACCTTGCCCATGGCAATTTCCCTATTATAGCCGGCCGAGCAAGTTCCTCCTGGGCCGAGTAAAAGTCTTCTACTGTTAACCGAGGTAGGCACTCTACTCTTTGTCGGCCAAGTAGCTTCTTCTTTGGGATTTTTGCTCGGCCGAGGTCACTGATAACGAACATTTATATGGTGTTTTATTGCCTTTACATTACACTTGTTTGTATTTTTTCTTGTATAAGATTACGCTTTTGGTATAGTTTTATATTTCAGGAAATATTATGAGCTAAGGACGAATGTGCATTAAAGATAGATAATTTAGAAGCTTAAAGTACAACAAAAGAACAAACTATCAAGCTCGGAGAAGAAGAAGCAGAACACGGTCGTTTTGACGAAATGCGCATCATTGAGGTCGCGCACAAACACACATAGGTTGCGCATCGTAGATGATGACATCAGCACGCGGTAGATGATGTCAGCAACGCGCATAATATATTCCTTATGCGAGTTTTTAGGGATAAATATAGAAATTCAAAATTATCTCTTTCTAAATTTGAACTTCGAAACCCTAGAAACTTTGAATACATAGGAAGCTATAGTTGAGTAACAGAGAGCCGACACACACTGATATAACTGACTTCTAGTAGATAATTGCTGACGGATTCGCACGCGTATAAGACTGACGTGCAACAGAAGGCTGACGCGCAGACTGACAAACTCCGCTAAGCTTTACTTTGTTTTTACTGAATTCACTTGTTGTTCACAAACAGATTTTGAGATGTTTAATAAAAGCATATCTTGCTAACTTGTTTTATTAATTTAGGCTTCGACTTGTGAACATTAAGTTTTGAGGTTTTGTTCTTAATGCTTGACTTGTTTAGTATTGATATTCCAAGCTTATTGCATGATAGTGAGATTAGATAATTAAACGAAGCCTTGAACCGCAGACTTAGTTATAGAATTTACTATCTATTGTTAAACTAAACAGATGGACTTGATGGTGAATGATTAGGAGTAAATGCTAGGATATATAGTCACTAGTTTGATCGAAGTCATGGTTGGTTGAATATTAATATCGCTTAGACTCTAACCAGAATACATTTGTGGATTATTAAGCCTTGATCGGACCTTAATTCACTTGAACTAATAGTCATAGATCACGAGAAGCCTCATGATAAGAATATATTCATAAGGATAAGTCTAAGCTGATAGCTTCTCATATTTGTCAAAACAACTTGTTCATTCGGTGTGCTAGTTAACACGCGCACGATTCTGATCACAGGTTTTTATTGCTTTCTTTTTGATTTCTTATAACACTCACAACCCAATTTTGTTCTTTCTTTTATAGAAGAAGACTACTTCTCACTGTTCTTTTGAGATCGACCCCTTGCTTGCCTTACTATACTAACGAGGAGCCTAGGAACTATTTTGCAGCACATAACGACGTGCCGTCAGTCACCTTTGGCAGTTCAAACTTAATTCCTCGGTTGATTTTATTCCTGCTCGGTGGACTTCATTTTTGCTCGGTTGACTCTCAAATCTGCTCGGTTGATTTTATTCCTTTGAATTAAACTTGACTTGTTTTGCTCCATCTTTGCTCCATTTTATGATTTATACTCCTTCTTTGCAAAACTTGGATAAGACCTAAAATAAGCACAAAGAGTATCAATTTTTTTCACAAAATAATCAAAAACCAACAAGAGTTAAGCATGAGGAGTGTATAAATACTTGCGTATTTGCACGGACTCATAGTTTAATAATGATGCATACTTCGTAACTGATAAAACTCTTATAGAACATAAATTGATCTAATAGTGATGCGACGTAAGAATAATTTTGTTTAAAGAAGAAAAAAGTAAGTAATAAAAACAAGTTGAAACTTAATTTTTATGACAAAGGTTAGTTGGGATCCTACACCTTTCTTGAGAAACAAAGAACAGTACAAGCATTTGTACATTCATGTAGTAAGTTGATTGCAAGTTCTTGTAGTTTTTAATTTATTATTTGGGTTTCCTAGAAGAGTAGACTATAACATATTTTATATTTTTCTACTTATACTCTATAAATTCAATAATGCTGACTTGATTTATACAATTCAAACAAGTTAATTTGTGTTGTCAAAAGATGATTCGATTAGCGTCCTGATCGAATCAAAGTATCATTTTGAGGAAAGAGTTATGCGTTGGTCAAATCTCCTTGAATGAAGTTGATCCAGACAATCTAAGTTAACTCGATTAAATTTGGTCGAATCACTTGTGATTCTTTCACTGGCTTGAACAACTCACTTTTTCATTTTGAGCAATTTTCAGCCCTCTTACACTCAAACAACAACACAAAATTAATACTCTTTTGGATAACTTCAAATTATATATTTTCAAAAATATATCCATCTATACAATTTATGCAGATAAATCATATGTCACATGTCATTGAAATCAAATCGACAATTCTAACATGTCAATAAATTTAATTGATAAATTCTTCAATTTTTATTTATGCACACATAAATTATTATATCTATGTTAATGACATCAAAATAAATTAATAATATCATTAAAATCCCACAATTTTCTAGACCAGTCAAACACATTTTATGTCATTAATGTAGCATATCCCGGTGATGTTGTTGTTAACAAGACAACAACTACATTTTAAAATTATATAAAGACACAAATTGCAACATGAATCATAGAACTTGCTTCATTTAGTGAGTGTTGCTCCAAAGTTAAAACAAATGAGAGTTCTTATAATTTCAATATCAATGTTACTTTTTATAATTGTAACATTTGACATCGAACTGATGTCACTAATATATGCTCGCAATATTTATATTTTTTAGAGGATAATTCTTGTTCAAGCTATAATCTCAATTCTAAGAATGTCGCAGAATCGGTTGTATTTAAAACAAAACATCTTTTGACCCTGATGAAAGAAAATTGAAATCAAGAGACATTGCTTCTTAAAAACAGTTTTATTACCTTGACAATGATGTTTGTCATAGAAGCAATAATAATGAGGTGTTCAAACTACCACATAAGAAGAGAAGATGTGATGAATCGGAAATTCAAATATGGCCAAAACTAGATGATGGTACAACACTTCCATTGAATATGCCAAAGATGGTTCAGGGAAATATCTACCTTAAGGGTGGAACTAGTGTAGTGTTGGTCATGGAGAAGAATCTTACAACCACTGATGTTGATCCAAGTAGTAGCAGACTAACAATTACATCCAAATTTAAAGATTGGGAAAGTTATGGTTTTTTGAGTGACGACGAGAAAAAATTTTGAACTCAAATAACAAGTATAACCATTGGAATCATACTGAGATTCCGCTCTTAGACCCGCAACTTGATTCATGCACCATAAGGTTGCGTAAGTTGGTTGGAAAAAAGTATAAAGTATCCACCATACGTGTTGACTTATAGCTGGGTCAGAATTGTTAGAAAAAATAGATTGAATGCTGGAGATTATATACAACTTTGGTCATTAAGAATTGATGGTAAACTGAACATGGCCCTCGTTGGTCCTAAAGAGGAGACTAATTATTAAAAGCTTCTACATATGAATCATTTCAAATACAATATTGATAATTGTTAAAATATATATTGGAATCTTATTGCCTTATTTTTATTGATCTTATCATATCTATTTAAATCAAATTTAAATAATAAAAACTTAAAAGAGAAACTTCTAGTTAAACTGTCACTTGCTATCTACAAAGAAATACCCAATAATATTTACAATTATGATTTACAAACATTCATTTTTATTCCAAACCTCCATTTTTTGAAATTCATGCAATTTAATCAAAATTCATTATATTGAAAATGTCCAACCCTACTGACGAGCTCTACCCTATACTCGCAATCTCTACTATTGCTATCAGCTTATAGTTTTGTTTGTCTATTGCACTTTTGATTGTATAGAGGGTATGATTGATTCCTTGGGTGTGCTTCTTTTCTTCATCTAATCTTGAAGCCTCTGGTTTAGGTAATATCCCTCTAGTGTCTACTATAACTTGAGTTGTTGCAATTCATCCTTCAACTAAAGCTTTTTAGGCATTCTCGTTCAACGATCTAATGAAGGCATTCATATTTGATATCCAGCAGTCTTACTCTTCCAAACTAAAAGGTATTTCCATATATCTTCCACTGATTTTAAATTTCTCCTGATCTCACCACGTGTGTTGGATGTCTGCTCTGGCACGATTCGTAGTTCTAGTCTCCATTATAAAACTTGTCTCAGTTGTTGTTATGACAACTTTTGAGGAATACGTTAGTAATGATTTGAATATTTTGAATGAATAGAAATAATGAAAAGTAAATGTAGTTACACGGATATTTGACATCCTATTTTGGGACAATGTATCTGTATGTATGAGGGAGTAATTCCAACTCCAATTAACAATCCACTAGTAACGATCAAAAAATGAAGTACAAACTCTACAAGCCTTATTACTACGGACTCGTATGGATGCACACTGAGCTCTCTACTGTGTAGAGATCCTTAGTCATGGCTCATCACAATAGCCTTTGTTCTCCCAAAGGCTACTTCATCAACTATAGTGTTCTCCCAAACCACTAGGTTCTTTGAAACGTCTACTTCAATAGGTTTCTCTACTTCTTATAGTTTCTTGGAAATAGTATCAAGCAAGAAAGTTTAATTTGACTAAGCGCTTCATTTCTCCATCCCATTTACGCTCTTGTATTTAGTGCCGCCAATCCTCAAAAGTATTCTAACAAATTTGAATTTAAATATTTGTTAGATATCTTGTATGCATTTTCAGGGATTGTGTTTTCAAAAACTAGTCAAAGAATATATGAAACATTATCCCTCCAGAGATTTGTAACGTCCGATTTTTTTTTAATAGTGAAAATTTGATGTTCACCAAAATAAATAATAGCAGAGTCCTTAGTTTCATGATCTTTTATTTGTGGTAAGAAATAAACTGCTTGAAGAACTTCCATGGAACCAGCCTTAGACTTTAAAAAAGACAAGACTTTGTTATTGTTTGTATCCTAAAATAACAAGACTTTGTTATTGAAATGAGGGAGCCGTAGCAGAGTATTAAATCATGGATCCTAAATTCTATTGCGCCATATATTATCAATACATGCCAGTGCTTTTGCTCAATTTTAGTCAACTGATAAAATGAATTATATAGGGCGCTAAAGAGTAATTCATATCTGAAGAGTTATTGAAATGATTTTTAGTGTGGACGGTGAAAGATTTGAATTATAAGTAATAGTGAGTTTAAGTTACTAAAAAGGTAGCTGGTGAGTATTTTATTTTTATTTGAATTTGAAAAGCTAGGTAATTGTATAAGTAGGTCTTCTGTACTTATTTCTCTTGGAGTAAGGGAAATAAAAGAATCATTTTACTTCTAAATTTTTCTCTAACCACATCTCATTTTTCCAAATCTACTAATAAAAAATTCTTAATCCAGATCATTATTAAGGTTGGGGACTTGAAATTTATTAAAATTAACGGTTGAAATGATTACCATCAAGCCCCTTATTTTTAACTATTCATTTCAAATTTATAAAAAATATCTTCCTTTGACTATATACGACAAGCATGTGAAAGGGGAAAGGAAGATAAATCGTTCAGCTATAATAAGAAAAACCCAAATCTAATCGTCCCAAGTCATCCGATTTAATGAGTTATACTTCAATCTCAACAGTTGGATTGAATACGATAAGTTATTGTGTATTTTTCCTTCATTCTCCAAAAAATATCCACATAATCCTAAACCCTTCCAGCTTAATATTTGAAATGATTTTAATTTTAAGAAAAACAACTTCTTTTTGGAGATTTAAAAAGATTGGAAAACCAAACAACATAGTGTGAGGCACAATCTTTATTGTATAGTCCATTTTTCCTTTTTTGGTTCTGAAATCCTTTCTAGAAACCCATAAAGCTCATTTTCCACTTCTCAAGACAATACCTTTGGTGCATGTTACTTAATTTAAAGGGTTTAACAAAAATCGGCATGTAGTGTAATCACCATAATCGACAAACCATCAAAATGGAGATAGATCAGCTAGCGGAGGTCCTTCACGGTGAGCATTTAGCTAATACGCCAGCTGAAATGTGGAATGAGCTAGATCATGCGTGCATCAACTCTATCTTTGTCATATAATGGAATAACAAGAACTTCCGTAAGGAGGCTTAAGCAAAATTCATCTACCATACATGGCAGTTAAATGGATCGTTGTCAATATCAGAAGTATCGGGTAAAGCAATGAAGGTGAAGTTTAAATATATAGAGGACCTATAAAAGGTGTTGCATGGAGGCCCGTGGCTGTTTCAAGATTAGATGTTGCTGCTAGATAAGTGTTCTGGAGATAAGTGTTCTGGAGATAAGTGTCGAGAGTAGGAGATTGTATGGGTTAAGTTTGACTTCTCGGAAATCCACGACTCACTAAGTCTTTTATTCGCTGACGAGCGAAATGACCTTTATAAGTGGATATCAAGTATAAGAAGCTTCTAAAGATGTGCACAAAGTGTGGTTTAGTGATGCATCTGAGGAATGACTATTCCACATGTGCTAATCCGGGTATGTTTACTTGTGGGGTTAATTACAGATGACCACCCGCATAATAGGTCATATTCCACACCACCACCTCTTTATTGTAATATTACATTCGACCACCTTTATAATTACTAACGTTTCCAAAGAACCACCTCAGTTAACGACAGTTAACGGAGAGTTAGTTATATGGAAACCAAATTGATTATAAAGGTGGTGAAGTGGACACATATTTATTATAGAGGTGGTGTATTGTAATAAAAATACTATTATTATATTAAAAATTTAATATATTTAACGGAAAATTTGACGGAACAGTGATAGGTGGTTGTTCGGGAACGTCAAATGTTATACGGATGGTCGAATGTAATATTACAATATATGGGTGGTGGCGTGGAATATGGCCTATTATGAGGCTGGTTTTTCGTAATTAACCCTTACTTGTGAGATGAATTTTGAGTTGCATGTGGAACAATACTTGAAGCAATCATCTATTTAGGAAAGATATTATTAGATGGAGAGGGTATAGGAAACGACTTCTTCAACGAAACCTTTCCAAGACTAGAATGAGGTTTGTTTACAGTTTCAGCTTTGTGATGAGGTTCGGTATGGACTATTTACTACACATGGAGAATTTGATATCCAACAAAATCTGGGAAATTACTTTTGCTACCAAATACAGTTTATTCAGCAGTTTTAGATTTCCAAGTTTGACACGTGGGCTACATGCAAGAATTTTCAAATGAGTACGAAAATCAATTACGTGTGACAAAAGGAAAAAAAAGTTTTTTGGAAGTTGGCCCCATTGAGAGTGATTTAGTGGGCTTTTTAAATGTTGGACTATCTGTTCCACCAACTTCTATTGGGGAGGAAGGTTTACAAGCTGGTCTTTGGTTAAACGTTTCTATTAAAAAAAGGAAAATCTATTGGAATCACAATGTTGAAAGGCACCATGTTTATAGGGTTTGTCTGTTGGGCACTTAAATGGTTCAGAATGAAGAGATCAAAAAGGTGGCGCGCTATGACTATGGAGTTGATGATTGTGATTTTAGGCTATCATTTATCGCTTATCACATTGAAAATTAAATTACTCAGCAATGGTTTGGTCTCAATCAAGTAACCATATCAGACCCTACAGCCGATTCTCCTGCCATCTCCGAGTATTCGTATTAAGGAACCTAGAGATGCAGATCTTGATGTTCAAGAGGAATCGAGATCTTTTTTTATAGTGCGATTTGAAATGATGAAAATGCTAAATTGTTGAACTTTGAGTGTGGTCAACCAAGTAGAAGGAAAGAGATATATGAAGTAGGTAGTCCAAACCAGATTATGAGTGAGGCAGCGGTTAGGGACCAGCCCTGTTGATTGCAATGACTTTCCTTTGTTGGAACTGTCACGGGGTAAGGAATTCGAGTGGCATTCAAAGTTTGGGGGACGTCCTTGCGTCCTATAAACTCCTAGTGGTCGGCCTTTTGGAGACGAGGGTCAATCATCATACAGCTGAAAGTCTTCATTGTAAATTTTGATTTGTCTTGGTTGATTACAAAGGGAGATCGGGTGGCTTAGCTTTATTTGGGAGAAGAGGTATTGATGTTACTATTATTAATTTTTCAAGATTTCACATTAGCTATGTAGTGGGTGTTGATGACTGTAATCGATTCCAATTAACTCTTTTTATGGTCATCCAATGACGTATAAAAGGTATCTATGTTGGAATCTCCTACGTTAAATTTAACAAATGACATCAATACCTTGGGTAGTAGTGGCAATTGTTATGAGGTTTTGACGCATGATGAAGCGAACAGAGTCACTGTGCAACGCTCTAATCAAATTAATGGTTTTTGCAATGTGGTTCAATTTTACAGATTGTTTGATCTTGGTTTTACATGACATAAACTTACATTTTCGAACAACCATCAAGACCGATGGGAATTCAAGGCGAGATTGGACATACGACTAGTGACACAATACAGATTAAAAATGAGATTGTATGATGTCATTATGCAATAAAGGAAGTTGGTAGATCAACTTGATGAATTGAAGCTTAGGGAAGAAGAAGTCCTAGAGAACAAAGATCGCATGCCAATTGTGTCTTAGAGGGTGATAGATATACAAAAAAATTCATGCTTAGGCATATACCAGAACGAAAACGAGTTCAATCACAAATCTGAAAAAGAAATTCAAGTGAGTTTGTGTGTACAACCATGTTGAAACGAAACTAGTGGCTATTAAATATTTTTATGAGATATCTGCATCCAGGTAGGCGCTAGTTCTATCAATCGGGAAGATTGTATGTCTGCTATTGACGAGCACGTCGTTGAGTGCTGCAAATTTGTCCCTCTCCTCCTTGGTATAGTCTAGGTAAGTCAGGGGTCGAATCCACAGGGAACGGTGAGAAATCGTCTTCTATCTACAAACTAAGATTGGGGTTTGGTTAGTAAAACAAGTAAAAGAAAGAAAACAGGAACGTGAGTACCACTGGCGCACAGAATAAATACGACTGTAAAATATAAATAAGAGATAAGCTCAGCTTAGACTTATCACTATGCACTTCTATGTTTATCACGAGTTTTCTAAGGATCTATGACCGATTGTTCACGCAAGCTAAGGTCTGGTAAAGGCTTAATAACTTAACATATATTCCGGTAAAGGTCAATGTGATATTACTACCCAACCTAGTCTAATTAACCACGAATCCGGTAAAGGTAGTGATTAACTATTCTAGTGCTACTCCTATCATTCACTGTAACGTACCTCTGATAGTTGAACGCTATATAATAGAGACTATAATTAGGTCAGCGGGTAAAGGCTTCGCCTAACTATCTAAACTAGTTATCATGCAAGTATGCTCGAAGTAATTATACTAAACAGGTCATGCATTAAGAATAAAACCTCAAAACATATTATTCATAGCTCAAAGTCTAAACTGAATTCAGAAAGTTAGCTAGACATGCTGAACATATTCATCTCAATATCTATATGAAAACAACAAGTAAAGACACTATAGCCTGATGCGCGCGTCGTAAGTGCGCGTCTCAGCCTTGCGCCGGCAGTCTGCAATCTTCTCTTCCAATCTGCTCGAAGTCGCCTCTCTCTGCGCATATCTGTGATTTCCTTGAAGCTTTGTATTTATACTCTTGCCTCCTAGGGTTTCCACGAATAATTAGGCAAGAAAATATGTAGGAAATCATCTTTATCTCTAAAAATCAGCTTTGGAATATCTTGATCTCCAAAAACCGAACTTAGAAATATT
>QZGG01002511.1:0-36374 GCA_006409495.1 Sedum album
ATACTCATTACTAACCTTTGGAACGTACCTGGCGCGTTACATAATCCAAAAGACATGCGCCAGAAAGGGCAAGTGAATGTTGTCTTTTCTTGGTCCTCCGCAGCTATGGGAATTTGATTATATCCTGAAAATCAATCCAAGAAACGATAATGCGGCTTACCTGCCAATCGGTCAAGCATCTGATCCATAAACGGTAAAGGGAAGTGGTCCTTGCGCGTGACTGCATTTAGCTTCCGTAGTCTATGCACATGCGCCATCCAGACTGTATTCTCTTGGGCACCAGTTCTCCTGCCGCGTTCTCCTCTACTGTGATCCCACCTTTCTTTGGGACAATAAGAATCGGACTTACCCACTTACTATCGGAGGTTGGGTAAATAATTCCAGCGTCGAGCAGCTTAATGATCTCGTTCTGCACCACCTCCATCATGATAGGGTTGAGTCTTCGCTGGGCATCTCCGCACGGTTTAGCTCCATCTTCTGACAGAATTCGATGCATGCATACGTCCGGACTGATTCCGCGCAAGTCATCCAGCGTCCATCCAATTGCGCGCCTGTTCTTGCACAAGACTTCCACCAGAAGTGCTTCTTGCGCAGGTTCCAACTAATTCTTTATAATCACTGGCTTGGTCTCATTATCGCCCAAAAACACATACTTCAGGTGCTCTGGGAGTTGCTTCAGTGTGATCTTTGGTTCCTGTATGTTATGAGAGACAGCCGTGTCAGAAACACATAATTCAGTACTAGAAATAGAATACCTCATGTCTTCAACTTTGGATGAACCGCTGGTGTTGCCTTCTTCTCCGTATGCGTCTAATTGTGCGCCAGTTTGCTGGCGCGCCGCTCATCTTCCACTGCTTCATCAATGATATCCAGTGCATTCAACGTGGAATTATCATGTGGAAACTGCATGCTCTTGAATATATTGAAGTGTATAACCTCACCATCAACTTCCATCGAAAAAGTTCCCTTCTATACATCAATTCTTGTTCGTGCGGTCATCAAAAAGGGTCGGCCATGCAATACTTGAGCAGTGTCAGCGGATACGTTCCCTTCTATCTCTAATACATAAAAGTCAGCCGGAAACACCAATTCTCCTACTCTTACCAAGACATCTTCCACCACGCCCACCGGTTGTTTGCACGACCTATCTGCTAGTTGGATTGTCAATCTTACAGGCTTAAGTGGTCCAAGTCGTAGATATGTGTATAGACAGTGCGGTAAAACGTTTATAGACGCACGTAGGTCAACCATGCAATTATCTACTATAGAGTTACTGATTGTACATGGTATAGTGAACGTACCTGTATCACGGCATTTAGGTGGTACCTTGTGTTGCACGATTATCGAGGTGTTTGCGTTCAGCTGCAATTGTTCTCTCTGTCCTCCCTTCCTTCTTTTGTTCGTTCATAGATCTTTGAGAAACTTTGCGTACCGCGGAATTTGCTTCAATGCATCTATAAGTGGGATGTTGATTTCCACCTTACTAAACAAGTCATATAACTCCTGATCTAGCTCGGTTTTCTTAGGCTTTATGCTCTGGGTGGGGAAAGGAAGTGGTATGTTGCTGCTGGATTGGCCCTCTTTTCATGCAACAGGTGCGTCTGGCTCTGGCGCTGAGTCCAGAATCTGCGCGTGCGCGCTTTTCCTTGCGCGAGTGGTCGCTTGCACATTAGACGTTTCTTTGCCTGATCTGAGTAGCACCGCATTGACACCGTTCTGAGTTTTGGCTTTGTGGTTACAGTTGCAGAGATTTGTGTCAACTGATTTTCAATCAGAGTAAAGCGCATCTCGTTTTGCTCTTCATTCTTCCGCACCGTCTCTGACAACTGACCCACAATATCCTCTAATGATTTATTCGGCTGCTGGTTATACTGCGCTGGCCCTTCAGCGCGTTTGTGCGGCGGGTTGTAGGAAGCGGCTGGCGCGTAAGGTCTCTGAAAATTTTGCTCGTTCTTCCAACTGAACCCGTTCTCAGCTAATCCGAATCTAGGTTGTCCTTGCCTAGCTTGTCCGTTATTCCACCCACCGATGGCATTAACATCTGCGTGTTCTTCGAACAAGGTGGGACACGCGTCAGTCTGGTGATCTGTGGCGTGACAGCACTCACAAGGTCTAGTATCGGCGCTCTGTTTCATCATCAACTTCTGCATCATATCTTTTAGTTCCTTGATCTCTCCGGTAACGTCCACTTGATGCAATGATCTGGCGCGATTGTTTTCTAAAGACACTTGATATCTGACTTGGTCCGCGGTGTCTTCTATCAACTTCCAAACATCTTCCGGGTACATGTTCCTCATGTTGCCTCCTGCTCAAGCATTCAACAACCTGAGTTCCATCTCAGTAAGTCCATTCAGGAATGTCTCTATCAGCACATGTTGCGAGAGTCCATGATTGTAGCAGTTCGCTTCTAGTTCCCTGAACCGCTCATGATACTCTGATAATGACTCTCCATGCAACTGTTTTGGCGCGGCTAGCTCTCTTCTGAGTAGTGACACCTTAGCCGCAGGGTAGAACTTGTCCATGAACCGTTCCTGCAACTCGGGCCACGTCCTTATTGAACCGGGTGCTAGCCCCATCAGCCACTGTCTAGCTGAATCAAAAAGTGAGAATGGGAAAGCTCTCAACTTCAGTAGTTCTGGGTCCTCGTTCCCATTCCTCATGTTTTCACAGATGGCCTCTGACATGTTTCACCGAATTCTCACTAGCCATACCATGGAACTTTGGTATGTAGTGAACAAGCTGGGGTCCTTAACTCGAAATGGCCATCTAGAGGCAGCACTGACGTGCGTATTATAGTGGAGTTTTTATGTCCTAACACGGCAAAAACAATTTATAAATCTAGGAGACCTAGAGTCGAATCCCTAGAGATGAGTAAGAATTGATTAACTAGTCTTAACTACTTAAGAAATGCCTAAGGTAAAAAGATTGGGGGAATTGGTAAGATATTGTGATATTTTTCAAAGATAAGAATGCAAACTAAAGGGATTAAGGATCTATGGACCCTAGGCTATAGCATATAAGGTGATGACAATCAATCATGCAACATTTAATGAATAGAAAATGATTAGACTAGTCTATTTATGAACATTAATCCTAAGTTCAACTTTCATTGCATGTTAGGACTAAGAAGTTCATCTAAATGGAGGCCTCAATCTTTCAATATTTTGGCTCTCCCTTAGGTAATGGACTCTTCCTCAATCTTTCAATATTTTGGAAGAGTTACCATAACCTAGATCAAGTAAACTAGTCATCCACATCGATTATTCATGCAAGGCTATCTAATCAACTTAATATCAATTTTCATTGCATACAACATTGATTGGGTTCAATTAATTACACTTAAGCATTTTCACAAACACTTAATGTGCAACATTTAATAGATGTAGCCAATGCACAAAATTCATATCAAAATTCATTGCATAACAAATTAATCATCATCCAAATACATGCATCCAACCTAGGGATCCATAGGATCCCTAACCAATCACTACTCACTACTCATGCTAACTAAGAAGAAAATAACAATTGAAATGTATGAAAACATGAAATTAAATTGCAAACTAGAGTAGCAATGTAGAGGTTGATGCTTGATCTTCACTCCAAAGTCTTCAATTCCACAAAGTAGCACTTGATCTTCAAAAATCGAAATTCTAGGGTTGCTGGTCAAAGTCCGAAGTCCAGGCCTTCGAGTTTGAAATGTCCAAAAAGCTTATATACTCGGTGGTCCTCTGCCCAGCAAATTTGACCTGGGCCGAGCAGAAAAATTGGGGAAAAATCTGCTCGGCCGACTAGAATATCCTCTGGCCGAGCAGGTTTGAATGTGGTGCTGTTCAGGTCCTCGGCTAAGTTCAAATTCCTTGTCCGAGCAGCTTATTTGCTCGGTCGAGCAGGATTTTCCCTTGGCCGAGCAGAAGCTACTGACATTTGATGTATCAATTTGATCACATTGCTCGAAGAGCAAAGAGCTGTCTCAGGTCCTGCTCGGCCGACTAAGGGTGGCCTGGTCTGAACTCTTATGTACCTGGCCGAGCAGAAATCTTCTTGGTCGAGCAGAAATATCTTTGTTCGAACAGAAATATTCTTGCACATCCTTGCTTGGCCTAGGCCCTCCTTGCTTGACCGAGGATCTCCTTGCTCAACTCGGACAAGTAATCTCCTATGGCTTCTTTTGTGCACTTTTGTCTTGAATTTGCTCTCTTTTGCACTTGATAGCTTCATGGTTATACTTGTTGAATAAATCCTAAAATGACCATAAGAAGTACCAATTCTTTCATAAATTAATCGAAAACAAACAAGAATCAAGCATAAGAAGTGTACAAATACTTGCGAATTTGCACACTTATCAAACACCCCACACTTAATTCTTGTTCGTCCCGAACAAGTTAGCATGAATAGAGCAAATGATGCAAGATAGGACTCATAAAGATCTCAAAGATCAATCAATGCATATGAGAGTGAAAATCAAGCACCAAGTGAAAGTTATAAACCTAAGAAATGAAATGCAAGCTATAAACTACTCCTAACTCACTTTCGTAGAAATCACGGATGCATTTAGCGTATGCATCAAGCCTTTAAACCTCTAGGCTGCCCTAGAGGACGAGTTGTAGTCTCGTGAGAGTTTTCCAAGAGGGAGTACTCACAAATCCCGTTCACAATCATCCATTATACAATGCATATCAATCAATTGTTTGCTAAGTAAGAGTTTGTCATTTTAATGCTCAAAAATATATGGAAGTGTGCAATTTACTCATGTAACACAACTTTTCAAGAATCATATCATTCTTCACATTCAAACACTCAAGGCCTTGACATCTTAACTAGCAATCACCAAATTCACCGTTTTACTACATTTCAATGCATAAATCATAAAGGGGAGTTTAGCAAACATAATGGATCATCTAATCAATCACTTATGCTTGCTAGGGCAAGTCCATAAGCTCATGACTTAAACTCATTCTCAAGTTTTAGGCTAAACACCATAATCCATAAGAGAAGAGGAGTTTAGACGATCAAAATGATGAATCATGCATAGAATTCTTACTTGCTTATGCATATAATGCAAAAGATCATCCTTTAATCTAATCAATCAAGCAAAGTGCACAAACTCAACTTGCAAGTGTGCTCTCAATATGCATAGAAGGCATAAGGTCAAGAATTAGTGGGAATTACATTCTAGCTTCTCTTTTATTTATTAAAAAAATATTTTTTTTGCTATTCAAGTACTTTCGAGGGGGGAATTACCTTCCTAACCCCCGGTACTTGAATATTTATTTTTTGAGTTCATGCAAGTACTTTCGAGGGGGAACTTACCTTCCTAACCTCCGGCACTTGCATAACTATTTTCTCTTTTTTTTAGTAAGCTTTTGGTGTCAACCCCTGATAGAGCGTAGTTGTACGCTACTTTAAGTCTTTTACAGTGCTCATATTCTAACATATTATGGTATAAGATTACGCTTTTGGTGTAGTTTCGTATCTCAAGTTCAAGAGAAGAGTTAGAACAAAAACGCAACAAGAGGCTGAATCTCATGCAAAAACATAACAAGGCAAAGACAACCGACAACTGGCCAATGGCGCGCGAGCACTATGGCGCGCGAGTGAAGGACGCGCATCAGACAGCAAGATGGTGACGTCAGCAGATAGCGAGATATTCGGGACGATGACGTCATCACGCGCGAGAATATTTCTAAATTCAGTTTTTGGAGATTTAATATTTCCTAAGCTGATTTTTTAGAGATATAGATGATTTCCTACAGATATCCTAGCCTAAATATTCGTGGAAACCCTTGGAGGCAAGGCTATAAATACAAAGATTACTGGAGATCACATATATGCACACTTAGAGAGAGCCGACGGCGCAGAGCGGAATTCCGGCAAAGACGTGCGCACAACCTGTCACGCGAGCCTGACGACGCAGCATCCAGATTTGTCTTGTTATTTTAGTTGTCTTATAATTATTCTTGAGATGTATTCGATCAGTATGTCTAGCTAACTTACTGATTTCGGTTTGGATTTGGATCTATGAATAATATGTTTTTGAGGTCTTGTTCTTAAATTACATGATCAAGTTTAGTATTATTATTCCGCACTCCATTGCATGATAATTAGGTTAGACAATTAAGCGAAGCCTTGCACCGCAGACTTAGTTGTAGAATCTAGTATCTATAGTTAAACTATCAGAAGTACGTGACTGTGAATGATAGGAGTAACACTAGAATAGGCAGTAACTACCTTGACCGGATTCGTTATTGACTAGACTAGATTGAGTAGTAATATCATACAAACCTTGACCGGAATGTATGTGTAGGTTATTAAGCTGTGACAGGACCTTAATCTACGTGGACATTTATATCATGTGCCTTTAGTGACCAAGGATAAAACATAGAGTTCATAGTGAAGAATCTGAACCGGATTCATCTCTTGCATATTTGTTTGCGTCTTTCATACCTGCTATCTGTGTGTGCGCCAGTTGTACTTGCGCAGCAGTTTTTCTTTCTTTCTTTAATACTCACGCACAACCCAATCTTAGTTTGTAGTTGAAAAGAGACTTCCACCGTTCCCTGTGGATTCGACCCCAGCTTGCCAATACTATACTAGTGAGGAGAGTCGGGACAAATTTGCAGCACTCAACGACGTGCTCGTCAACCCCACACTTAAAACTTGGCAATTTGTCTAATAGCGATAATCAAGCATATAAGCAAGCAAAGTCAATACATAAGCTATGAAATTAAACTAAAGTCACCTAAGAGCAAGCAAGAAACTCTATGATACTTCATGTTTTTTTGTATATGCTACCTTATCCTCCTTATTCATTATGCAATGAAAGAGCATGTTAATATCAAATGATTCAAGCTAGTATAGATGTCAATTCATGAGAATGATGCAATAGTTAGGAACTTCAATCATCCTAAATCATTATGATCAAGAGAAAACTTCACAAACCACAGTCACAAGTCAATTCACGAGTGTATTCTTAAACTTAACAAACTTATTTTCGAGTGTTCTTCAAAAATTTAGGACGAAAGTGATATGTCAAGCAAGTGTCAATGCTCAAAAGTGGTCAACGATTGAATGATTGATGAAATGAAACATTAAAAGTATGAATTCATGCATACTACCCCACCCCACACTTAAGAATTTGCTTAGTCCCTAAGCAATCAAATAGAAGCATAAGAGAAGGGTAAAGAAACTTCTCTCGTGTGAAGGAAGACTAGTATGCATCCATTCTTGCTCCATGTGCTTTTCTTTTTGATTTTCATGTATGTTTGGCTTTGGCATAAACCTAAACTCATAAGGATATCAAGAAAGTGAAATATATAGAGTTTGTGAAACAAATCATAATATAGTCCAAACCAAACATATGAGATAAGAAGTTATTCAATCTTACAAAACATCCACGATATCAATAAACATAAAGTTTGAATAACATCAAAGGAAACACACACAAAAGAATAGCAAGTTCAACTCATAACACAATTGACGTGCAGATTTTCAGGGAGAGTATTGTGAATACTTATCCTATCACGCAATGTCAAACAAATTTGTAAGTTCCTAGGGTGACCTAGGGTCGAGTCCCAAGAGAAAAGCCTAGATGTTATCTTCTATCTAAATTCACCAATGCACGTCTACGAGTGAAGGAATTTTTGTGAAAACTAAAATTAAGTTTGTGAAAATCTAATAAACAAAAACGCAGCAAGAATCCTACTTCATTCCTAGGTTACGAGATAATAATGCAATGGAAATAATGCAAGCACATGAAGTTATGAATGATAAGTTCCTTAGGTTATCGTGTTGCGCATTCTAGATTCAACTCTCGCTCCTTCTCTAGAATGGATGCAACACTTAAGTACGATTCTCAAACTCTCGCTCTATTGAATCGTTTTAGAACTTGAATTCCATAATCTCAACCTCTCGGTCTATTGATCGGTGATTCAAGTCCACAATAATGTTAACCTAAGTAAATATGTGTTTGTCACTCTCGCACACGAAACACTGCCCTAAACAATTAATTCTGAATCCTAAACCTCCTAAGTTCAACTCTCGTTCCTTCCTTAGGCATCTAAAATTCAGAACATAAATAAAGGGAAATTATCGAACATATCAAACAATTACTTCATTATGCATGGTAAAAATCAGTTTTGCATTACAATCAAACCTAGGAAATCCGTGAGGATTCCCACTACAATGGAACTACTCACTCATGGTGAGTTTACAACTGATCATGTTTGGTTTTGAAATTGAATGCATAAAACAACAAGTAATGTAAAAGAAAACTAGAACAAAGTAGAGTAGAATGGTGTTGCCGATTTGTGGATGCTTCTTCAAGTTCCTTTGCCGTCAAAACTCTCCAAAGCTGCTCCAAAATCTCCAGGAAAGTCGTGTTGAAGGGTTAGGGTTTTGCTTTTATATGGATCCCAAATTGGAAGGTGAAATCTTCATTTTTGGAAATCTGAACAGTCTGCCCGACACACTTTCTTGGTCGGCCGCCTCAGAAATGGGTCGCCCGACTCATTTTCCTCATTGTGCCTCGGCGTCCATGTGACCGACTCATTTTCTGGGTCGGGTACCCTAAAAAATGGGTCGGTCGACCCATTTTTCCATATCTCGTCGATCGACCTGTTTTGAGTCGCGCGAGAAACGGGTCGGTCAGATGGTGCCCGACTCATATCTCGGCCTCAAAATGGGTCGGTCGACCCACACTGCTGCCTTCGTCCATTTTCACTCGTTTTTGCTCCAAATCAACTGGAATTCGTCCGAACTTCTTATATTCCATCAATCATTCATAGATTTACGTTTTTAACCTGAAATGGAACAAGAAGGTATCAAAAGACACGATAAAATATCGAAATAAACAAGAACTTAACGGGAAACATGTACGAATGCATAGTGCATTTGTTCGTGTATCAAAATACCCCACACTTAAGTCTTGTTCGTCCCGAACAAGTAAAACCAGAGATTATGCAGCAAGTAAACAAGCTTTATCATGCAAATAATGACGAACGTGCAGCCCCACATATAAACCTTTCTACTCTATATTGTTACTAGCGAAGTCTATGTAAAACTAAGCTACTCCTAACTCATTTTCGTAGGAATCACGGATGCATTTAGCGTATGCATCAAGCCTTTAAACCTCTAAGCTTCCCTAGAGGACGAGTTATAGTCTCGTGAGAGTTTTCAGAAAAGGAATACTCACAAATCCCAACCGCAATCATCCATAGACAAAAATTCAGAATATGTTCACCAAGTAGTAGTCAATGCAACTCATTAAAATTTCAGAGTTAATCCTTTTGTTCACCAACGCAAAATTCGGCAATACACATTCACACATTCAACACCAAAACTAGCATTCATCGGGCTTAATTCAATCTCAATTTCCTGTGCAAGTAATATGAAGATAACGCAGCTCACACAAGAACATAAGTCACGCCGTCCACCTATGCTTGCAAGGGCAAGTACATAAGCTTTCGACCACAAACTCATTCTCAAGCTTTAGACTACACGTCGTAAACCGTAAGAGAAGAGAGTTTCGACCATTAAACATTTTCAAAACACACACAAGTCTGGTATCTTAAGTACAAAGTACAAGGGTCATACCATAACCGTCCCTGAAAAGCATAATGTAGATGTCCGACTTACACGCATGCGAGATAATTAATGAAAAGGCATAAAGTCAGGGATTAAGTATGCAGGTTGTATACACGTTCTTTTTGTGTTCTACGAATACTTTCGAGGGGGAACTTACCTTCCTAACCCTCGGCATTCGTAAGAACAAATTTTTTTCTTTTTTTCTTTTTTTTCTGAATTTTTTTTCTTTTTCAAATAATTTATGCAACCCCACACTTAAAACTTGACAATATGCCTACGTGAAATATAATGCAACATGCAATGCGAGTCGGACAAACACAAGGGCAAAACAGGGGATCATGATCACCTAAAAGCGTACAAGAGCTAGTGTGATGTGCTTCAATCATGGTTACTCATGCGAATGCTGATCTAACTTCACTTTTCATGCATGGAAAGAGTTCAAAAATAGGCCAAACAAAGCTAGTCTAGATGCCAAAACATGTGAATGCAATTGCCACAAAGAATATCAATCATCCCAAAGATACGTTATGTGAAATCGAGGCCTAACTCATGCTGATCAGATTTTAAAATAATACTACTCAATGCTAGGTGAACTTTTTCGACGTGTGATCAACAATATAAGTAGGATGAATGCGGTAAAATCTGCGTCTAACATGTATATGGCATGGAATGCAACGCAGCAATTAAGAGATATGAAACCACCCCACACTTAAAAGTTTGCTTAGTCCCTAAGCAAAGAAAAAAAGTAAAGTATAAGAGAAAGTTTCAAGGGAACTTCTCTCGTGTGTGGTAGTCCAATAAGCCGTAGTATGCTTCCCCCAAAGCATTAATCCATTGGCTCCTCGGGCCCTGAAACTCAGTCAATAAAAGGTTAGTGCATACCTGATTTCGCAATGAAAAAGCAAGCTATATAAGATATATCAAATGCACACAATAGCTTTGCGAATAGGAATGAAATCAAGTGCACAATCAATCAAAATACGAGTTTCATTAAATTTCAGCGTGAATAATATGGTATATGACTTGGTTCTAAACATGCTTGAAGATGGCTGACGAGCACGTCGTTGAGTGCTGCAAATTTATCCCGACTCTCCTCACTAGTATAGTATTGGCAAGCTGGGGTCGAATCCACAGGGAACGGTGGAAGTCTCTTCTCAATCTACAAACTAAGAATTGGGGTTGTGAGTAAAAAGTACGAAGAAAAGACAGAAACTGGTGCGCAAGTACCACTGGCGCACAAACAGACAGCAAGTGAAAAAGATGTAATTAACTATGCAAGAGATGATCTCGGTTCAGATTTATCACTATGAATATCTATGTTTATCCTCGGTCACTAATGATACATGACATGTTGTTCACGTAGGTTAAGGTCCTGTCACAGCTTAATAACCTACACATACATTCCGGTCAAGGTCCATATGATATTATTACTCAATCTAGTCTAGTCAATAACGAATCCGGTCAAGGTAGCTAATGCCTATTCTAGTGTTACTCCTATCATTCACAGTCACGTACTTCTGATAGTTTAACTATAGATAATAGATTCTACAACTAAGTCTGCGGTGCAAGGCTTCGCTTAATTGTCTAACCTAATTATCATGCAATCGAGTGCGGAATAATAATACTAAACTTAATCATGCAAATTAAGAACAAAACCTCCAAACATAATATTCATAGATCAAAACCCAAACCGAGCTCAGCGAGTTTAGCTACTCATGCTGATTGAATACATCTCAAGTACAATTGAATAACAACTAAATAACAAGACAAATCTGTAGTGTAGCGTCGGCAGTCTCGCGTGACAGTCTTGCGCGCACGGCCGGATCAGAGTTCTGCTCTGCGCCGTCGGTCTCTTCTATGTGTCCTTGTCTCGCCTCTAGGGCGGATGGATGGCTGCATGTCTCTAGCTTTGTATTTATATGCTTCATCTAGGGTTCCTAAATTCAAACTAGGAAAGAGATAATCTTTGATTTCTAAAATAGATAATCTTAGATTTCTAAAATAGATAATCTTAGATTTCTAAGTTAGATAATCTTAGATTCCTAAGTTCAAGCTAGGAAATAGATAATCTTAGATTTCTAAGTTCCAACTAGGAAATAGATAATCTAAGATTTCTATATTTATCCCTAAAATCTCGCATAAAATATATTCTGCAGTTTGCAGTGGCACTGTTTCTTCTTACGACTCGTTTTTGACTATCTTCCATTACGAATCTGAAGTTGAAGTAAACTAGAGAGTTGTAGCCCTTTGAGTCAGCTTTTCATCCATATAAAATTCGTTTCCATCCGATCAGTAAATCATTCTCAGCATCCTTACGAAGCAGCGAAGGTCGAAACTGCCTTTTCTATGCGACCCACACTCGCGCGCCTTATTGCTCGCGCGCTAGTGGTCCTTTGTCCTTTTTGTCACCTTGTTGTCTTTTTGCTCGAGATTCAGCCTTCTTGTTGCATTTTTATTCTAACTCTTCTTTTAAACCTGAAATACAAAACTACACCAAAAGCGTAATCTTATACTAAAATATGTTAGAATATTAGCAATGTAAAGGACTTAAAGTAGCGTATAACTACGCTCTATCAAATCCCCCACACTTACTCTTGTTCGTCCCTGAACAAGTCGGCTTCCTTACCTCTTGTGTACTGCACGCATGAATATTGGACTTACTGCGCCACACGTATGCGCTTCTCTCACAACCTGCGCACTTGTGATCATACAACACTAAACTGATTTGAGTAACTAATTCAAACTTTGTGTTACCTCTCTTGTGGAATGCATATCAATTCGGATGATTGGGAGATAGTCCTGTTTAAGCACCGGTCACCGAATTCTTCTTGATTCGCGATTGCATGGTTATTCGTATCCGCTTTCTTTGGTGCGTGATTGATCCGCGTCTTAGGGTTTCTGAGCTTACGTCTTTGACGCTCTACTATAGTTTACGGACAGATTGATAGCCTTTGTTGCACAAATTTCTTCTTTTCATCGTTTCGGCCTTTTGAGCTTTAACTTTGAATTGAATATTTCTGGTCCGGATCTTATTTTTCCCTAGAACGTTTTCCAATCATGGCCTTCGGATAACAGCTATGGAACCACGCCCCGCTCTCGCTTCTGATTAGTTGCGCGCAAGTCAGGTCACGCGTTTGCAACCGCGCGCCCCTTCCTGAGCAACTAACTTCCACGAAGACGGTCTGTTTTTCCGTCTCGTCACGCTGGTAGGGTTTCGCCTTTGGCATCTGCGTGACTGAGCTTGCTCTTATTCCTTTGACCGCGAAGTACCAACCTCCACGAATACTCATAACCATGCAACCGATCCTCAAGCTTTATTCGATCGACTGCTTCTCTAGGACGTTTCTATCAACTCCACATCCCTCGTTATTCCACTCAAGAGATACACAAAATTCGAAAAAATTACCAAAAATCAGAATATGTCATATAAGCACAATTTACCTCAGGTGCGCGAGTACGCACACAGGTTGCGCACGCCAATGTTTCTCGCGCGCAGATACCTCTTGAGATGTGTTCAACGTTCGGTTTGGTTTGCTTAAACAAAAAAAACGAAAAATTTACCCTAAAAACGAAAAAGTTACGAAAAAATTCCTACTCCTAAGATAAATATACTATTGCCCCCCCACACTTAAACAAAAACGTGTCCTCACGTTATGCATAAGTAGTAAAGAAGGCAATAGCAATGCATGCAAAAACTAAGTTATCTAAAAAACAAAAAATCCTAATGCAACTAAAACGTGTAAAGTAAAGTGACGGGTTACCTCCCGACAAGTGCCTTTGTTTAACGTCGTTGGCTCGACAGTACCTTGCGTAGACTATGGCGCACCAGTGTTCTCCCCCACACTTGAATTTTTGCCCTTTTTTGTTATCAGCTTTGTACCTGTATGGCAAATATTCAAGTGCATAATTAGAATCTGTGCTTAACTGGGAGTTAGTGACATCAAAACCAGAATAAAAGTTTGGAATAAAAAGGTTCAAATCTGTTGATGTCGCGCGAGTCAAAGCGCGCGTTCGCACTCGCTCACGAGCTTCTCTCGAACCATGGTGTACTCGCGCACCAACTGGCGCGCGACTTGGCTCGCTCAGCTCCAACGGTTCGTCTAGAGCAAACCTTTGATCGTATTTTAGACCACTTTTAACGATATTGGGCAGAGTCTCTCCCTTGCCCTTGCAGTCATAATCAGAGTGGTATATCGGTTCCTTGAGCGCAACCACTAGTTCCTGCGCATCAGACGGTACAAGCTCATTAGCAACAATTAATTCATTAAACTCTCCAATGTACCTCTCATCTACTGGCGCCAATTCAGCGTGCTCTTCAATAATCTCCTCATCCGAATCTGCTGAATCCACTGGATGCGCCTCCAGTTGCACGCTTTCCAGTGCGCGTGTGACAGCTGGCGCACTTGATGTCTCTTTGTCTGACCTAAGTATCTCTGTATTGACCCCGTTTTGAGAAGAGGTTCTTCTTGCTTTCCTGTGCTCCATGATTTCAATTATGCTAGCGGAGATCTCTGTCAGCTGATTTTCAATGAGAGTGAAACGCTTGTCGTTTTGCTCTTCGTTCATGCGTATGGTTTCTGCCAGCTGTCCGACTATGTCCTCCAGAGACCTTCTTGGTTGCTGATTGTATTGTGCTGGTCCTTCAGTGTATTGTGCAGTGGGTTGTATGAAGCAGCTGGCGCAAAAGGTCGCGCGCCAGTTGGAGCGTAAGGTTGCGCGCACCAGTCAGCGCGCGGTCTCTGGAAGTTCTGATCCGCTCTCCAACTGAACCCATTCTCAGCAGCAAACATCTCTTTTATGGTGCGTCGAACTACCGGTTGCGTAGGAACGCGCGACATATGGTGGCGCACGAGCATCAACGTTATTTTGAATCTGGACCTTATTCCTCAATGCCGCATCAGCCATGCTTTGCTCAAAATCTCTCTGAACCTCCCTTCTAATAGCATCCAATTCTGCGGGGTTCAGTCTAGCAAACAAGTTCTCGACATTGCGCGCTGGCGCATCTGGTGTGTTATCCATTCGTCTACCGATCACGCTGTTCTCACCTCTAACTTCCAGCAAAAGCAAAAACAACAGCGAGATTAAACGTAACTAATTTTTTTGGATTTTTATATAAGAAAAACAAAAAGTAAATAACAAAGAAAAAGAAAAGAAAACTTCTCTAGCCGCTCCCCGGCAACGGCGCCAAAATTTGACGAGCACGTCGTTGAGTGCTGCAAATTTGTCCCGACTCTCCTACTAGTATAGTATTGGCAAGCTGGGGTCGAATCCACAGGGAACGGTGGAAGTCTCTTTCAACTACAAACTAAGAATTGGGTTGTGAGTAAAAGTAAAGAAAAGAAGAAACTGGTGCGCAAGTACACTGGCGCACAACAGACAGCAAGTGAAAAGATGCAAATAAATATGCAAGAGATGATCTCGGTTCAGATTCTTCACTATGAAACTATGTTTATCCTCGGTCACTAAATACATGATGTTGTCCACGTAGTTAAGGTCCTGTCACAGCTTAATAACCTACACATACATTCCGGTCAAGGTCATATGATATTATTACTCAATCTAGTCTAGTCAATAACGAATCCGGTCAAGGTAGTTATGCCTATTCTAGTGTTACTCCTATCATTCACAGTCACGTACTTCTGATAGTTTAACTATAGATATAGATTCTACAACTAAGTCTGCGGTGCAAGGCTTCGCTTAATTGTCTAACCTAATTATCATGCAATGGAGTGCGGAATAATAATACTAAACTTAATCATGCAAATTAAGAACAAGACCTCAAAACATATTATTCATAGATCAAAATCCAAACCGAGTCAGAGTTTAGCTACTCATGCTGATGAATACATCTCAAGTATAATTAATAACAACTAAAATAACAAGACAAATCTGTATGTGCGTCGCAGTCTCGCGTGACAGCTTGCGCGCACGGCCGGAATTCTGCTCTGCGCCGTCAGTCTCTTCTTGTGTCTATGTCTCGCCTCTAGGGCGGATGGATGGCTGCATGTCTCTAGCTTTGTATTTATATGCTTCATCTAGGGTTCCTAAATTCAAACTAGGAAAGAGATAATCTTTGATTTCTAAAATAGATAATCTTAGATTTCTAAAATAGATAATCTTAGATTTCTAAGTTAGATAATCTTAGATTCCTAAGTTCAAGCTAGGAAATAGATAATCTTAGATTTCTAAGTTCCAACTAGGAAATAGATAATCTAAGATTTCTATATTTATCCCTAAAATCTCGCATAAAATATATTCTGCAGTTTGCAGTGGCACTGTTTCTTCTTACGACTCGTTTTTGACTATCTTCCATTACGAATCTGAAGTTGAAGTAAACTAGAGAGTTGTAGCCCTTTGAGTCAGCTTTTCATCCATATAAAATTCGTTTCCATCCGATCAGTAAATCATTCTCAGCATCCTTACGAAGCAGCGAAGGTCGAAACTGCCTTTTCTATGCGACCCACACTCGCGCGCCTTATTGCTCGCGCGCTAGTGGTCCTTTGTCCTTTTTGTCACCTTGTTGTCTTTTTGCTCGAGATTCAGCCTTCTTGTTGCATTTTTATTCTAACTCTTCTTTTAAACCTGAAATACAAAACTACACCAAAAGCGTAATCTTATACTAAAATATGTTAGAATATTAGCAATGTAAAGGACTTAAAGTAGCGTATAACTACGCTCTATCAATGGCTTAAAGAAACTGATCAAAATTCATCGCAGAAAAACAAAAGCACTGAACTGGCCGACCCAAAATATGGGTCGGGGTGGCCAAAAGTGAGTCGGCCGACTCACTTTCCGAAGTTCCCGAAACTGCCTCTGCCCGACTAATAAAGTGGGTCGGTCATCCAGAAAATGAGTCTCCCGACTCACGTTCCCGATAGACCTGTATACCCGACTCATAAATGGGTCGGGGTGGATGGAATAAGTCGGCCGACTCACATTTTCTGCAGAAGATACTGCTAAAATGGGTCGGCCGACCCATTTTCGTGATAAATGGGTCGGGCAAGTGTGCAGTTTCGATGTTTGTGGTTTTTTTATGCGATTTGTACGAATTAAGATACAATATCAGAAAGCTCATGTCATAAAATGTTTGCGGCTACGCGCACAATAGTACAAAAGACAAGTCAAGCAAAATACGCATCCAAATACATGCAAGTGATAGCAATGAAGTACAATCAAATACAACCAAGTCATAACCAAAACTACAAATCCTCTCGACGCTTCTTCCTCGCCTCATGTGGCTCCCCTGTGCTCGTGCTCGGGTCGTGTCTGAACTTCGTCCTCACCTCTCGTGATCTGGCTCGGTGTCGGTCTCATCCTCACCGGTGATGTCAACGTCCTCATCCTCGACGTGATCATCTCCACCGGTCTCCTCGTCATCTCCTGAGTCGGTGCTCTCCTCGTCCGAGCTACTCTCTGAACCATCCCCGCCCCCAAAAAGTGCAGAAGTGGAGTCGTCCCCCGTAGCTGCTCTAGCGGTGCTCGGTGGAGGGGGAAGGTTCTGGATGTGCAGCTGCGTGGCTATGAGCCTTGTTGCCTCCCCTTGCCACGTGATGAAATCACGCACAAGGGTGGACAACGCGGCGTGTGAGTCAGCAAGCGACTCTAACCTAGCACTGATCATCCTCAACTCGTCTCGTGCCTCAGCCTCTGTAGTGGTGCTAGGTGGAGGGGCTGCTGAGGTCGTAGGAGGTGGACAGGGTGTAGAGGTCACGGGAGGCGATGGGTCAGTAGTGGTGTGGCAGGCCTCGGACACTGATGGAGCTGCAGCGGGTGTCGGGGCTACAGGGTGGTGCTGCGGGAATCCCAGCCCTCAATCTCTGTCTCTCACTATGCTCTGCCTGCTGCACTGGTACCTCTGTGCGCACTATCCACTCGTGCGTCTTCGGATCCATAATCCGTGCTCTATAAAGCGCCTCAAAATCTAATATCCGCTTCGGGAGAGGCGTCCCGCGTCCAAGGTCAAACCCGAGGTGGATCGCTAGAAGCGTGACGAAGAAGCCACCTCCTAGCGTGTGTCCTCTATAGTGCGGCAACTGGTATGACTCAAACTGTAGTGTCAGCACGTGTACTATATCAATAACCCGTCGATGTCTGATCCCGTACATCAAATCAAATCAGGTGTGATCACTGCCCGTGCACCATCTCTGCGCATGTGGATCGTCAACACGAGGAGACGGTGAATCAACCTCCATAGTGGCTCCCGAATCATCGTGGATGGCTGCTTCGAGACGAAGAAAACATCCTGTCCCGTGATCTCCTTCCAAAACTCGTATCGCTGAGTCTTGGTCACCAGTACTACCTCCCTAACGCTCGGGGCTCCAAACACCCGAGCGACCTCCTCGACGTCCAAATGAAACGCCTCGCCACCAAGGCGGAAATCCCATCCTCGCAACATCCTCATATCTCCATCGTGCGCACCCCATCTCGCCGTGAATGAGGCCATAAACTCCCGCACAAGTCGGGGATATGTACCGGGATCGTCCCTCAATAAATATGAAAATCCGGAATGGGAAAGTAGATCACGTACCTCGTCGAGCAAATGGAGCTCGCTCAACGTATGCAAGTCCGGGAATGTCGGCTCAAGAACCTCATACGGCCTCTGCTTCTCCAAAAGCGCGCGCATCCGCTCATCTCCTACCAGAATGTCCGTTTCGAACGGGAATGCGCGCGATCTCCTCGATGGTGTGGAGCTCGGTACAAGGGCCACAGCGAGCGCGCTCGAAGGACCTCCATCGTCCCTCTGCGCGGCAGCAGCTCCTACGCCATCCGACGAAGGCAAGGACGACTCGCTCATCGGAGGACGCGGAGGCGAGCGAATCACGACTCCTTTGCGTGACGCACCCTTTCCCTTTGACACCTTCTTCGATTTTTGACTGACGGCCAAGGGTGTGCGGGTTCGGGCGGTCTGGGAAGTGCGGGAAGTAACCTGACCAGCTGCTCCGGCCATACGCGGCGGCGCACGGCGGACGGCAGGGTGGCGGGCGGCGGCGAGGTGGCTAGAGGGTTAATCGGACCAGGTTGTAGAGCAGGAGGAGCCGAGTCCAGGGCCACCGGGAGCTCGTCGATCGGACCACCGGTTGCAGCGGAATCGGCTCCGACAGCTCGCGGTGGGGGGTTGTTGCCGGTGGTGATTTCGGCTGAATTGGAGGTCTACATTGGTATCAAATGAATGAGAGGAGTTGATTGGTGGTGGAATCGGTGGCAACGGTTGGCTGGAGCGGTCGGAATTTTTGAAAGAACGTGGAGGAGGCGGCGGCTAGGGTTTTGGATGTGGGTCGGTCGAGAGTTTATATACCCCCGACCCATAAAAATGAGTCGGTCGACGTGCAAAATGGGTCGGGTGACTCAGAAGTGAGTCGGCCGATTTCTTTCCTGAGTTAGTCGGGTGTCGCGAGTACCCCGACTCATATTGTGGGTCGGCCGACTCGAAAATGTGTTGGGCGAGTCATATGATCAGTGGTGATAGGAAATTTTTAACTCGACCGACAAAAAAAATGTGTCGCACGACTGAAAATGTGGGTTGGTCGAGTCAAATGATCAGAGAGAAACAAGTTTTCTTCCTTGACCGACTCAGCTGTGTGTCGAGGCTGAGGTTTTTGACCCGACCGACTCATAAAATGGGTCGGTCAACAGAGAAGTGGGTCGGGCAAGGCATATAAATGGGTCGGGCGAGTCAAACACTCAGAGGCGACCCGAAAAAAATGGCACTGCCCGACTCAAAAATGGGTCGGTCACCCCAAAAAGTGGGTCGGCCGACTCACTTCACCTGGCCAGATTTTTGTTCGTTTTAATTACCGACCTCCTAAACCAACAATTCATAGGAAACATGTGCACACATAAATCGAGCATAAAATTATCTAGCATTAGTACCTATGTTCACCAAAACCACCGAATATTCAAAGATTTCACCGAGCACGAAGAGATAGTAACGAATCTAATCTACTCTTAGTAAAAAACTACTTAAAACAAAACAAAACAAACGTAAGGGAAATACTTACAAGCCTAGTTTAACGTCTTGGCCAAGACGTAGCTGCATCTTCGAATACAAGAAACACACTTGAAGAGTCCTTTGCGAGGATCCCTCTTCAAGCGGTATATGTTAACTTCGAGGCGATTAGTTGGGATCGTCAAGATTGAAATCCCCGTCCTTCATGTGCTGCTCTGCCCCGTGATACGCCTTGATGGGCTGCCCGTTTACTCTAAACCGTTCCCCTTGCTCGTTTCTCAGCTCAAAGTGCCCGTCTTCGTACATCTTCTCAATAACAAACGGTCCGGACCATCGTGATTTCAACTTCCCTGGGAACAATCTCAACCTCGAGTTAAACAATAGAACCTTGTCCCCTACTCTGAAGTCCTTGCGCAGAATCTTCTTGTCGTGCCACTTCTTGGTCCTCTCTTTATAAATGCGAGCATTCTCGTAAGATTCAAGTCTGATTTCGTCGAGCTCGTGAAGTTGCAATAATCTCTTCTCCCCTGCAGTTTTCAGATCAAAGTTCAGCCTCTTAACTGCCCAAATAGCTTTGTATTCGAGCTCAACCGGAAGATGGGCAGGGTTTTCCATACACAAGTCTATTCATTAATTGTTGCATGATTGATTGTCATCACCTTATATGCTATAGCCTAGGGTCCATAGATCCTTGATCACTTTTAGTTTGCATATTAACCTTTCAAAATACCAAAATCTCTTACCAATTCCCCCAACACTTTTCTTTAGGCAACTCTTAAGTAGTTTAAACTAGTAAATCAATTCTAACTCATCTCTTGGGTACGATCCTAGGTCCCCTAGGTTTATAAATTTTGTTTGCCGTGTTAGGACATTAAAACTTCCACCATATACTACACGTCAAGTATTGTGAATACTTATCCTATCACGCAATGTCAAACAAATTTGTAAGTTCCTAGGGTGACCTAGGGTCGAGTCCCAAGAGAAAAGCCTAGATGTTATCTTCTATCTAAATTCACCAATGCAAGTCTACGAGTGAAGGGATTTTTGTGAAAACTAAAATTAAGTTTGTGAAAATCTAATAAACAAAAACGCAGCAAGAATCCTACTTCATTCCTAGGTTACGAGCTTATAATGCAATGGAAATAATGCAAGCACATGAAGTTATGAATGATAAGTTCCTTAGGTTATCGTATTGCGCATTCTAGATTCAACTCTCGCTCCTTCTCTAGAATGGATGCAACACTTAAGTCCGATTCTCAAACTCTCGCTCTATTGAATCGTTTTTAGAACTTGAATTCCATAATCTCAACCTCTCGGTCTATTGATCGGTGATTCAAGTCCACAATAATGTTAACCTAAGTAAATATGTGTTTGTCACTCTCGCACACGAAACACTGCCCTAAACAATTAATTCTGAATCCTAAACCTCCTAAGTTCAACTCTCGTTCCTTCCTTAGGCATCTAAAATTCAGAACATAAATAAAGGGAAATTATCGAACATATCAAACAATTACTTCATTATGCATGTTAAAAATCAGTTTTACATTACAATCAAACCTAGGAAATCCGTGAGGATTCCCACTACAATGGAACTACTCACTCATGGTGAGTTTACAACTGATCATGTTTGGTTTTGAAATTGAATGCATAAAACAACAAGTAATGTAAAAGAAAACTAGAACAAAGTAGAGTAGAATGGTGTTGCCGATTTGTGGATGCTTCTTCAAGTTCCTTTGCCGTCAAAACTCTCTAAAGCTGCTCCAGAATCTCTAGGATAAGTCGTGTGTTGAAGGGTTAGGGTTTTGCTTTTATATGGATCCCAAATTGGAAGGTGAAATCTTCATTTTTGGAAATCTGAACAGTCTGCCCGACACACTTTCTTGGTCGGCCGCCTCAGAAATGGGTCGCCCGACTCATTTTCCTCATTGTGCCTCGGCATCCATGTGACCGACTCATTTTCTGGGTCGGGTACCCTAAAAAATGGGTCGGTCGACCCATTTTTCCATATCTCGTCGATCGACCTGTTTTGAGTCGCGCGAGAAACGGGTCGGTCAGATGGTGCCCGACTCATATCTCGGCCTCAAAATGGGTCGGTCGACCCACACTGCTGCCTTCGTCCATTTTCACTCGTTTTTGCTCCAAATCAACTGGAATTCATCCGAACTTCTTATATTCCATCAATCATTCATAGATTTACGTTTTTAACCTGAAATGGAACAAGAAGGTATCAAAAGACACGATAAAATATCGAAATAAACAAGAACTTAACGGGAAACATGTACGAATGCATAGTGCATTTGTTCGTGTATCAACAATACATCACAAAATACTAGCAAGAGTAAAACAAGCAAGAAAACAAGCATAAGCATGGTGTGCATCTCCTCGGGGAGAAGTGAGTAACTCTGGTCGGTCGAGTATAATTTCTTGCTTGGTGGTTGCTCGGCCGAGCAACATTAATATTCCCTTCTTTGATCTTTGTCTGCCGAGCAAACCGACGTCGAGCAGGGTTCACAAAGTTGCTCGACCGACCACTATTTTCCTCGGACTGAGCAGAATGTTCTGATCTAAATATGCATTTCCTAAAATTTTCTAAGTCTTGATATCAGCTCGGCAGAGGAATAAATATGCTCGGCCCGACCAAAATTCACTGACTTTTTAGGTATCAATTTTGATACCTTGCTCGGGCAGGGGAGTAAAGTGCTCGGCATAGGAGATTTCCATACTTGGAATATTTTCACTGGTTCACCAAGGAAATCTACTCGGCCCAAGTAACAATTTGCTCGGCCCTAATAAAATTCACTGATGGTTTCGGTATCAAAATTTGATACTCAACTCGGCCGACTGGAAATTACCCGGGGGAGGAGATTTCAGGACTTAAATGATTTTCTGATCAGGAAATTTGCTCGGCCGACTGAAACAGGTTGCTCGGCCAGGGCAAATTTTATTGTTTCTTCTTGGCTTGAAATTCTTGGTTTGCTCGGCTAAGGGGTAACTTACTCGGCCTAGGAGGGTTTTCAGAAATAGGGATCTTATGCCTTAAAATGAAATTTCATGAAAAAAATTAAGTCTTAGGCACATCTACAAATTCTATCCCCTAAGCAAGGAATCACCCTACACTTAGCTCAAATCATATTTCACACAAAAAATCATGAAAGCTAAGTGTTATTCCAATCAAGCAAACAATCAAAAGCTATGGCAAGCACAATCATCTAATCAATCATCAATCATTCAAGCAAATTAAGAATAGGAGCATGACACTTACTAGCCTAGTTTAACGTCTTGGCTAAGACGTAGCCGAAGCCTTTATCCAAGAAACACACTTAGTGAGTCCTTTGCTAGGATCCCTCACTAAGCGGTGCAAATAAATACTCAAGGACTCCTCACATCTTTGTAAGGAGTGAGTGATGGGTCGCCGCGCTTTGGAAATTGCATTTGTCGCGCCGACTTCCCATTAAGCTTCTCTTTTGTTGGAGGCTTTTCTTTTTGACTCTTCACACGATTATATTTGCCTCCAACAAAGCCATCCTTCACCTTATACATTTCTTTTGATTTCCTCTTAGCTCTTCTCCTAGCTCTTGGATTCTCATGCCTTCTTCCTTTTCTTCGCATTTTCTTTCTTTTCTTTGAGGGGAAATTTACCTAAGTATAGGCAAGATAACTTCATTTACTTCTTCCTCTTCAAAGAACCATTTAGGCATAACGAAGTCCGTAGCTATATCAACTTTGCACATTTCAAGCTTAGGAAGAGGTAGCTTCTTTTCTTCATCCGGAATTTGCTCATAAGACCTCTTTTTCCTTTGTAGGAACCTCTTCCTCCTCTTCTATTAGTGGCATTATTTCTTGTAGCGCTTGTTGAGGCTCCTTTACAACCTTTGAAGGTTGTTCTTGTTGAGGATCACTAAGGCCTTGGACAAAGTATCAACGAATTGGGTAATTCCACTTGTTCTTTGTCTTCTAGATTTGAAGGAAACTCCTCTTGAAAAGTTGATGGATGAGCTTGTTGTGCAAGTTGTCTTTCGAGCTCCAAGGTGTACTCATATTGATCATTGAATCTTTGTTCCATCTTTTGAAACATGAGTAAATTATCCTTTTGTTGGGTCTCAAGCATCTTTTGTTGTTGAGCTTGTGTCGCGGCCATTTGTGCCATTAATGCAAGAAGAGTGGTTTCTTCTTGGCTTTGACTTTGTTGAGCTTGTGGTGGCACTTCTTCAAAGTAATCATAAGGTGAATAGGGTGGATGGTAATCCTCATACTCTTCATGGGAATTTGTGTTCCTATAGGTATAGAATTCGGATTGAGGAACATATTCATCTTCTTCATATCCCATGTAGTCCATATCTTCATGATAATCTCCATAATGTTCCTTTGATCATATGGACAAGAGTATTCGTCATGGCCAAAGTTATGGCAAATTTCACATTCCCTATGTGAATTCCACATGTTTATAGTATGGGAATGGTGTAAGCTCTCAAGTAAATGAACGCGGTTGAGGGAGATAGGTGATGGTTGATGCAAGAACTTGCTTTTGTGCTCCTCTTGCTTTAAGTCTTGTCGACATCCAATTCACCTATCAAGCAATCAAGAGAAAGCAAGGTAGATAAAGAATATCACAAAACAAGCAAGATAACACTCCAACAAGCTATCACAACAACTAAAAAGAAAAAAAATAGAGTGAATTAAGCAAACAAAAGTAATACAAACTAGCTAACAATCCTAAGAACTCATCCCCGGCAACGGCGCCATTTTGACGTGTGTATTATAGTGGAGTTTTATGTCCTAACACGGCAAAAAAAATTATAAATCTAGGAGACCTAGAGTCGAATCCCTAGATGAGTAGTAAGAATTGATTAACTAGTCTTAACTACTTAAGAAATGCCTAAGGTAAAAAGATTGGGGGAATTGGTAAGATATTGTGATATTTTTCAAAGATAAGAATGCAAACTAAAGGGATTAAGGATCTATGGACCCTAGGCTATAGCATATAAGGTGATGACAATCAATCATGCAACAGTTAATGAATAGAAAATGATTAGACTAGTCTATTTATAAACATTAATCCTAAGTTCAACCTTCATTGCATGTTAGGACTAAGAAGTTCATCTAAATGGAGGCCTCAATCTTTCAATATTTTGGAAGAGTTACCATAACCTAGATCAAGTAAACTAGTCATCCACATCAATCCTACACTTTCATGTCAAGATCAAAGTAGATTATTCATGCAAGGCTATCTAATCAACTTAATATCAATTTTCATTGCATATAACATTGATTAGGTTCAATTAATTACACTTAAGCATTTTCACAAACACTTAATGTGCAACATTTAATAGATGTAGCCAATGCACAAAATTCATATCAAAATTCATTGCATAACAAATTAATCATCATCCAAATACATGCATCCAACCTAGGGATAGGATCCCTAACCAGTCACTACTCACTACTCATGCTAACTAAGAAGGAAATAACAATTGAAATGTATGAAAACATGAAATTAAATTGCAAACTAGAGTAGCAATGTAGAGGTTGATGCTTGATCTTCACTCCAAAGTCTTCAATTCCACAAAGTAGCACTTGATCTTCAAAAATTGAAATTCTAGGGTTGCTGGTCAAAGTCCGAAGTCCAGGCCTTCGAGTTTGAAATGTCCAAAAAGCTTATATACTCGGTGGTCCTCTGCCCAGCAAATTTGACCTGGGCCGAGCAGAAAAATTGGGGAAAAATCTGCTCGGCCGACTAGAATATCCTCTGGCCGAGCAAGTTTGAATGTGGTGCTGTTCAGGTCCTCGGCTGAGTTCAAATTCCTTGTCCGAGCAGCTTATTTGCTCGGTCGAGCAGGATTTTCCCTTGGCCGAGCAGAAGCTACTGACATTTGATGTATCAATTTAATCACATTGCCCGGAGAGCAAAGAGCTGTCTCAGGGGTTGCTCGGCCGACTAAGGGTGGCCTGGTCTGAACTCTTATGTACCTGGCCGAGCAGAAATCTTCTTGGTCGAGCAGAAATATCTTTGTTCGAACAGAAATCTTCTTGCACATCCTTGCTTGAGCAGGTACGCACGCGACAGGTGGTGGCGCACGTACATCCATGTTGTTCTGCAGCTGGTTGTCGTTCCTCCGTATTTCAGCATCCATTATGAACTCTAAGTCTCTACGTACTTCTCTTCTGATTGCTTTGAGTTCAGTAGGGTGTAGGCGAGTAAAGATGTTCTATATTGAACAACTAAAGTAAATAGCAAATCTGAATGATGCGTCGTCTGGCTCGCGTCGGCAGCTCGCGCGCACGGCTAGGTCTGAATTCTGCTCTGAGCCGCTTATTCCCCTCTGCGCAGCATATCTGTGATTTCCATGAAGCTTTGTATTTATACTCTTGCCTCATAGGGTTTCCACGAATTATAAGGCAAGAAAATCTGTAGGAAATTATCTTTATCTCTAAAAATCAGCTTTGGAAATATCTTGATCTCCAAAACCGAACTTAGAAATATTCTTTGCGCATGATGACGTCATCGCTCCGGATATTTCGCTGTTTGCTGATGTCATCATTTTGCTCTGCTATGCGGGACCCCTACTCGCGCGCCATACTGCTCGCGCGCTAGTTGGTCTTTTGCTCTTTGTCACTTTGTTGCCTTTTGCTCCGAGATTCAGCCTTCTTGTTGCACTTTTGTTCTAACTCTTCTAATCAACCTGAGATAAAAAACTACACCAAAAGCTTAATCTTATACTAAATATGTTAGAATTAAAAGTAATGTAAAGGACTTAAAACAGCATACAAAAGTGCTCTATCAGGCCGCGAACTCTCTTACGTGTTTGACTGGGTTCTCACTAGCCATACCATGAAATTTTGGTATATAGTGAACAAACGGAGTCCTTAGTTCAAAGTGACTATCCGGGGCAGCACGATGCACCAAGGTTGATTGACAGCTTGAGGAGCCGACATCTCCTTGATGGTGCGTCGCGCCACTGGTTGCACAGGTACGCGCGCGACAGGTGGTGGCACGCGTACATCCATATTATTCTGTAGCTAGTTGTCGTTTCTCGGTACTTCAGCAGCATTCTGAACTCTAGATCTCGTTGTACTTCTCTTCTGATCGCGTCTATGTTAGGAGGATGGAGGCGAGCAAAGATGTTATCAGCGTTGCGCACTGGCGCGTCTGGAGTTTCTATTCTTCTGCTAATTACACTATTCTTGCCAGTTGCTTCCATACAAAGACAAAAACAACAGCAGAATTAAACGCAACTAATTTTTTTTGGATTTTGTATAAGGAAACATAAAGTAAATAATAAAATAAATAACAAAAAGGAAAAGAAAAGAAAACTTCTCTTGACGCGTTCCCCGGCAATGGCGCCAAAATTTGACGAGCACGTCGTTGAGTGCTGCAAATTTGTCCCTCTCTTTCTATAGTCTAGGTGAGTCAGGGGTCGAATCCACAGGGAACGGTGAGAAGTTGTCTTTTATCTACAACTAAAGATTGGGGTTGTGTGAGTAAAACAAGTAAAAGAAAGAAAACAGGAGCGCAAGTACTACTGGCGCACAGAATGCAATACGAGAGTAAACTATAAACGAGAGATGAGCTCAGATTAGACTTATCACTATGAACTTCTATGTTTATCACGGGTTTTCTAAGGATCTATGACTGATTGTTCACGCAAGCTAAGGTCCGGTAAAGGCTTAATAACTTACACATATATTCCGGTAAAAGTCTATATGATATTACTACCCAATCTAGTCTAATTAACCACGAATCCGGTAAAGGTAGTGATTAACTAATCTAGTGCTACTCCTATCATTCACTGTAACGTACCTCTGAAAGTTTAACGTTAGATAATAGAGTCTATAATTAGGTCTGCGGGTAAAGGCTTCGCCTAACTATCTAAACTAGTTATCATGCAAGTATGCTTGGAATAATAATACTAAACAGGTCATGCATTAAGAATAAACCTCAAAACATATTATTCATAGATTAAAATCTAAACTGAATTCAGAAAGTTAGCTAGACATGCTGAAACTAATCATCTCAATATTTATATGAAAACAACAAGTAAAGACACAATAGCCTCTTCAATTTCCGCTCTGAGTCGCCTCTCTACGCATGTTTGTGATTTCCTTCGTGCTTTGAATTTATACTCTTGCCTTCGAGGGTTTCACGAATTATTGGGCAAGAAAATATATTGGAAATCGTCCTTATCTCTAAAAATCAGCTTTGGAAATATCTTTATCTCCAAAAACCAGACTTAGAAATATTCTTTGCGCGTGATGACGTCATCGCTCCGGGTTTGTCGTTGATTGCTGACGTCATCATTTTGCTCTGCTCTGCGCGACCCATACTCACGCGCCACACTGCTCGTGCGCTCGTTGGTCTTTGGCTCTTGTCAATTTTTTTGTCTTCTGTTCCGAGATTCAGCCTTCTTGTTGCACTTTTGTTCTAACTCTTCTGATAAGCCTCAGATACAAAACTACACCAAAAGCGTAATCTTGTACTAAATATATTAGAATCTAAGTAGTGTAAAGGACCTAAAACAGCATACAAAAGTGCTCTATCATCTATCGTGTTATTTTGTCTCTAGTGTTTGTTGCATTAATGTCGAACATTGATGTTATAGCATTTTGTCGAAGCCATACGGGCTAGAGAAGTGGAGACGGTGCAGATGAGAGAAGACGAGAGGCACAGACTTGAGGAGGAGAGACCAAATATTGCTATACAGCTTGCACAGGAGGTCTTAGCCGCCCGACGTGCGTAACGAATACATATAGTAAAGGATATGTTAGCACCAAATCACCTTAGAGCAACTATGGTGCATTGAACTCGCGTCGTTTTACGCGTCAACTTTAAATAACTCTCTCGTGACTTAGTAAAGTGGCAAGTAGGAGTCGAATCCACATACAAGTAGGAGTTGAATCCACAGGCAGATTAAGTATCAAGCAAGCTAAACTAGTTAGTCAAGAGTTACTGCTCAATTATGTAATGTCCTTATTTGAATTATGATAAAGTTTTATGAAATATAACTACAGGACTAACGCGTTAAGTTGAATTCATCGATAAAAGTCCCTTCAACCTACACTAGTTAAATCATTGGCCTAATGTATTTCACAGTGAACATGTCGATACAAATAGATTCAATCCAGTCAATTACACAGTTACGCACAAGAATTAATTAATGAAAGAATAATGAAATGGTAATTAAACACAAAGTTTCAAAATAAATAGTTGACAGGAGGATCACTTTCTGGATGGTCAACAGAGCTAACATCAGCAGTTCTCTCATCAAAGCATGCAGTACTTCGTGTCTTATGTCAACACAACTGGTACACATCTCTGAAAGTGTCAAAGATTAGCAAGATGTATGCACTGGTGCTAGAAGCAATTGGGGAAGAGAAAAAATTAACGCGGGAAATATAATTTTTTATCAGATAGCCAAGTATGCTGTGTTTAAGAGAGTGAACCACAATATTGGGTTTCCACCCCCCGATATATGAACTGACTATTTCTCAATGCCCTGAGATGAAGAGGAAGGACGCAAAGCTTTCCATAGAGCTGGAAGTCCTTGTGAGCGATCACATGCTGTTAAAGGGAAAGCATTTTCTTGACGTCCCCAACCAACTAATGAGAGGATGAAGCCAGTGTTTGTGGAAGAGGCTGCAGGGAAATCTAGTTCAACGTTTGGGAGCATCGGGAAAAGCATTGTAAGTAGAATGATAGCATTGTTGGAGGAAAAAAGAACACTATAGAGGATAAAGCAGCATTTGAGAGAACAGAGGGTGTTGTGACAAGTATGAGCGGGAGGTTTACATTGAGGGAGTTCAGTGCGCATCCAGACAAGTCAGTGGTAGAAGGCTTAAAGAGGAAGTCTTACAAGTTTGTACTTCGTTTTCTGATCGTTACTAGTGGATTGTTGCTTGTTGGAGTTGGGATAACTCCACTACACTTACGGACACATTATCCCGAAGTGGGTTACCAAATATCAGTGTCACTGCATTTACTTTCATACTTTCCATTCATTTGAAACACTATCAAAACTTACTAACCCGTTACCTCAAAAGTTGTTATAACAATAGTTAGGATAAGTTCTATCACTGAGAGTAGAACTACGATCTCTAGTGTGTGTCGTTTTAGATTCGATTGTTTGTATCTAATTTGATTTTTGTCAAATGAACTGATTTGAAGAAATCTTGATAAACTCTTCTATTTTCTTTCCAATTTCGTACCATTATATCCAAAATCTGTGAACTAGAGTCCATGCATTTTTTCAAGTGTCCAGGAAAGTGTTGCCAGCATTATGATTGTGTTTTGTAGTTCGTGGACATCCCAAGGCACCCAAAACAAAGATTCAACATGGGATTCCTTCCCACTCAATTCACAAAGCTATGATGCTTGCGACATCTCGTCAACTGAATGCTAAATGTATAGTAAAGCATAATTCAAGTTGAATTCTACACTAAGATAATCAAACATTCATCTTTTATGTGTAAATAATGTCACCTTAACTGTTATTTTTACAAAATATAAATGAATAGTTTCCTTAATATAATCAAAAGGGTTAATTGCCCCAAACCACCCATAAAATAGGGGTTTTCCCCGAAACCACCCTTAAATAAATTTTTCTTCCCACAAACCACCCTGCCGTTATACTTTTTTTCCCATGAACCACCAACGTTAACGCCGTCAACTTTTCCGTTAAAAGCCCACTTTAATAGGTAGTTTGTGGAAAAAATAAAATTTTATGGGTGGTTCAAAAGAAGAATAAAATTGATAGTGAGTATAATTTTTATTTAACATAAAATTAAAAATAATAGGTAATAAAACCATACATTTAAAATTTATTGTTGTTAAAAATATTATAATATAATGTCAATTATTGTTTTATTAACTTTGAACATATTTTAGCATATATAAACTCTATTAGAATACTATACAAGACATACAATTTTTTCAAATCGAAGGACGACATACAATTGAATACAAATTTAAAAAAGTATAATAACTTCATATTATTTGGTTCTCTAACATAATTTAAATTACGTCTCTTCGAGGTCCTCGTGATATACAATCAAACACTCAATAAAATCGAAAGATGAAATACAATCAAATACTTACTTAACAAAATCGAAAGGCGAAATACAATCAAACACTTATATAAAAGTTATAATAATCTAATGATACTCGACTCTCTAACATATTTTAATATTTGCATTTATGAAGTACTATTGAAACTATTTATTTGTACAAATTAGTTAATTTTTATCGATTTAACTTGCGAGTTATGGTTATGGAAAAAATAAAGTTTTATGGGTGGTTCTTGGCAAAAATAAGGTGCTTAAATATGATGCACTAACGGCAGGTGGTTGCTGGGAAAAAAGGTATAACGGCGGGGTGGTTTCTGGGAAGAAATTATTTTAAGGATGGTTCTGGGGAAAACGCGTATTTTATGGGTGGTTCGGGGCAATTAACCCTAATCAAAAACTACAAAAAGGGCCCTTTGTCAATATCCCGCTGTTATTCGACTAAACAGTGTTATTTCTACATTTGTTTGTCTCGAACCAAATACTATATTATGTCACAGCATAAAACCAAAACTAAAGGTATACGTTCACTTATATCAAACACATTTGCAATATCAACGAAATGCAGGCACTAGTTGCAATTTAAACAAGTTAATTCCAACGAGGAGATCACATAAGAAAGAAAAATAAAATATAAGGAGACAAGGACAAGGAGCGTCCAGCGACAAAAAATAAAGGAGAAATTTTCAAAAAGCAGTAGAAAAGAAATGCAATAAAACATCATCAATTTTCCCTCCCAATTCAAAAACATCACTTTTTTTGTAAATGGCTCCTCCATTCCTACCCATATCTTTATAAAGTAGTAGTTTCAGATATCATCAGGAGATTATTGATATGCATAAGCTCTGAAGCAAGTGAAGTATGCTTTCAAAGAACTTATTCCAACGCGCAATCAAATGCTTGAAATCAGCCTTTTGCCGTCAGGAAAAATTTATTAAGATTATAGAGGCTGCCCATTCATGCAATTCTTGCCGCCGTGTCACCAAGCTTAAAAGAAGTAAGGGTTTATCTAGCTTTAGAGACTTGGATGAGTATTACTCCGATCAATGGGCTGCAAAAACTGAAATGACTTCATCTACAAGAAAGAAGAAAAAAGGCGCCAAGAACAAGGTAAAAATTCAAACTTCTGATCTAAATGTAAGAAACTCGGATAGGAAAGCGTTGGACATCGGGCATGGAGCTGATCCGAGAGGAAATAATCAAGGAAAAGAAGATGTCAGGGTGGTGTGGTGGTGGAAAAGTTGAAGGAGATGAAGATGACGGAAGAGAGGAACTCAGAGGATATGATGGACATTGAGGAGACTATCTATTATTATTCACTGATCACTTGTCAAACTTATAAGGAGATTGTTGATAAGTTCTTTGTGGACTTGTACTGTGAGTTCTCTGTTTACCGGGCTCAACTAAGGACCGATGAGTGACAAATACACAGGTTTGTTTGCCTTTGGTGTTTTGGTTACTTAGAGAGCTTGCCTGCATTTACTTGATTTTATTGGCATGGAATGGATATAATTATTGCAGACTTGTTATAAATCACTGTTTTTTTATTAATGTTATAAATCACTGTTGATGTAGAATTTGTTGTTGAACAGTCTAAAGAGGAATTAAATAAAAATAATCCCAAGGTTACATATAAGCTTAAATGTCAAATGCTCTAAAAATTTGATTACAACTTCAGCCGCACATTTTCGAACTTCTGTTTCTCAAATTACAACTATTGAAGATGAGATATGGACTAGCGTGATACAATCATTAATATTTATTTGGTTAATTACAGATGACCACCGGTATAATAGGTCATATTCCACGTCACCACCCTTATGTTGCAATATTGCATTCAACTACCTGTATAATGTTTGCCGTTACCAAACAACCACCTATCACTGTTCCGTCAAAAATTCCGTTAAATATATTAACTTTTTAATATAATAATAACATTTTTATTACAATACACCACCAATATAATAAAAGAATTTTCACTTCACCACCTCTATAATTGCTTCGGTTACAATTTCACCACCTCTCCATTAACATAGGTTGTTATTTGTTAATAACGATAAGTATATAGGTGCTTGAATGCAATATTACAATATATAGGTGCTTGAAATGCGATATTACAATATATAGGTGGTGGCGTGGAATATGACCCATTATACATGTGGTCATCTGTAATTAATCCATATTTATTTATCTTTTGGAAAACTTCTAGATAACGCTTTAACACGTGGTTGATAAAGGTCAAGTAAAATCCTCAATTTATCACATTTTATTCCCTAAATCTAAGGAAGTTAACTAAATTTTATGAGCAAGAGTTTTAGAGCACAATATTCATGACTCTACTGGGTAATTTTGCAACTTTACAGTAACTACTAATGCTCACATAACTTAATCTAGCCAACTCGGATTTAAAATCTCAAATACAACTTAATCTCAACTATCGGACTATCAAAATCAACGATCGAAATTAAATCCTTCCGTCTTACAAAAACTTAATGTCTCTTTAGAACTTAACCCCTTGTTAATATATACACAAAATATTAAGTACTTCTGCCAATAAGTGAAAATATACTCTTTTTTGATAGTAATATATTAATCTTTTCTCTTCTCCAAGATGTGAAAACTATTCTTCAAGAATATTATTTATTTTATACATATACTTCTCTTTAAGAGAAAAATTATTTATTTATATGTATCTATACTATATATAAAGCGGGAAGAGGTGAATTGACGGTTTCTTTTGAATCCACAATTCACCTTCCCAAAATACCATTCCTCAATTTCATATTTACACATGTAATATTTCAACTATTAACTTCTTATAAACTATATTGTAAAAATAAAATTATTTGCACATATATATGTGCACAAACTACTAGTCTACTTTAGGAGGGCAATATATTTACATTTATTTTTTTCTTAAAATGCAAACAATGAAATTGTTTACATTTACAGTTGGGAATAAATATTCATTTTTACAAACGGTGTTGTAGGCATATAAATTTGATTAAAGTGCTGAAAAAGAAAAAAGTAATTATTTTGAATTAATTAAATTTAATTATTTCGGACCAGCCCAACAAAGTAAACGGTTCACTGGTCCACTTTGCCGCACAAACCAAGTCCAACCCAATATGGATTTCTCCCTATAAATAGAAAGCGCCACGTTCATTTGAAGGGACCAAGAAGAAAAATAAAAGGAGAGCTCTCTGAGAAAACTTAGCTCCACGCAAACGACAAGTGTAGAAAACGTACAAGCCTGCCAAAGCTACTCGGAGAATCTTCAACGCGGGAGCGAGATCAAGTCCACGCGATAAATATTTAGTATCATGCAACTGTTATTAACTTAATTTCACCATGCAACTGTTATTAATCTAATTTCACCTGATAGAGTCTCAAAAAGATATAACAATTAGCTAATTAAAACACCACAATAGTCTACCGCTAGGCTTTGCTACTATGAAAATTTAATTGAGTATCATGCAACTGTTATTAACCTAATTTCACCATTAGGCTAGGTCAAGAAAATAATTAAGCATGCAATTTATAAAAAGAAAAAATTTAAGAAATTAAAACATGCTATTAAATAGTCTCATACAATGTTGCAACTAAATTCTCCAAACTAGCTATAAAGGGAATTGAATTGTAACAAAACAGTAATGAATATTGAGTTCGAAGAGTAAGCCAATCTCTATGCGGAGACGGAAGCTAGATGTCAAAGTATCTGAAATAAGCCCCAATTTCATCTAGAATAAGCCCCATTTTTTTTAGGAATTCGTCGTCTAAACTACGATTGAAACCCTACTGAAAAGCTACTGAAATTCACAAATTGGGCTAGACCAAACGATTAGCGGACCCTAAAGAATTATAAGCCACTGACCCTAAAGAATTACAAGCCGCTGACCCTAAAGAATATTGGAAGTTTTTAGCGTCTGTGGGAATAAATCCTTCAGTATCCGCGGCTGACGTCATGAGCACAATCCTGCTCCTTTCCTTGAATATTTTGATAGTAATATATTAATCTTGTCTTTGCGCTGACCAAGTACTCCGCCAACAGCATAGTCGCTCGCGTCACACATTAACTCGAATGGCAGATTCCAGTCTGGCGCCTGCAGTACTGGCGCGCTAGTCAGTGCACACGTTTCAGTGCGTCAAACGCTGCGCGACAGGCATCTGTAAAATCAAAAACTACATCCTTCTGCAGGAGGTCAGACAATGGAGGAGATATTTTCGAAAAGTTTAGAATGAACCGTCTATAAAATCCAGCGTGCCCTAAAAAAGATTTAATTTCTCTAACATTAGTAGGGTACGGCAAGCTAGCAATAAGATCAATTTTTGCCTTATCTACCTTTACCCCGTCCCTTGAGACAATATGACCGAGCACTACTCCATGCGTGACCATGAAGTGGCACTTTTCATAAGTCAGGACTAGGTTTTTAGATATGCAACGTTTCAAGACTTTATCTAGATTTTCTAGACATGCGTCAAACGTATCACTATGCACCGTAAAATCGTCCATAAAAACTTCAATACATGAGCCCAACATGTCCGAGAATATTGATAGAGCGTAGTTGTACGCTACTTTAAGTCTTTTACAGTGCTCATATTCTAACATATTATGGTATAAGATTACGCTTTTGGTGTAGTTTTGTATTTCAGGTCTTAAAGAAGAGTTAGAACAAAAACGCAACAAGGAGGCTGAATCTCATGCAGAAAGATAACAAGGCAAAGACAACCGACAACTGGCCACTGGCGCGCGAGTGAAGGACGCGCAGCAGACAGCAAAACGGTGACGTCAGCAGATAGCGAGACATTCGGAACGATGACGTCATCACGCGCGAGAATATTTCTAAGTTCAGTTTTGGAGATTTAATATTTCCTAAGCTGATTCTTAGAGATATAGATGATTTCCTACAGATATCCTTGCCTAAATATTCGTGGAAATCCTAGGAGGCAAGGCTATAAATACAAAGATTACTGGAGATCACAGATATGCACACTTAGAGAGAGCTGACGGCGCAGAGCAGAATTCCGGCGAAGACGTGCGCACAACCTGCCACGCGAGCCTGACGACGCAGCATCCAGATTTGTCTTGTTATTTTAGTTGTCTTATTTATTCTTGAGATGTATTCGATCAGTATGTCTAGCTAACTTACTGATTTCGGTTTGGATTTGGATCTATGAATAATATGTTTTTGAGGTCTTGTTCTTAATTTACATGATCAAGTTTAGTATTATTATTCCGCACTCCATTGCATGATAATTAGGTTAGACAATTAGGCGAAGCCTTGCACCGCAGACTTAGTTGTAGAATCTAGTATCTATAGTTAAACTATCAGAAGTACGTGACTGTGAATGATAGGAGTAACACTAGAATAGGCAGTAACTACCTTGACCGGATTCGTTATTGACTAGACTAGATTGAGTAGTAATATCATACAAACCTTGACCGGAATGTATGTGTAGGTTATTAAGCTGTGACAGGACCTTAATCTACGTGGACAATTATATCATGTGCCTTTAGTGACCAAGGATAAAACATAGAGTTCATAGTGAAGAATCTGAACCGGATTCATCTCTTGCGTATTTGTTTGCATCTTTCATACTTGCTGTCTGTGTGTGCGCCAGTTGTACTTGCGCAGCAGTTTTTCTTTCTTTCTTTAATACTCACGCACAACCCAATCTTAGTTTGTAGTTGAAAAGAGACTTCCACCGTTCCCTGTGGATTCGACCCCAGCTTGCCAATACTATACTAGTGAGGAGAGGGGAGACAAAAAAAAACGTTTTTTTCCCCCGG